>JAVXUP010003512.1:0-64923 GCA_033070095.1 Escallonia herrerae | reverse complement strand
ACTAATGACATCATTTTCCTATTGAAGCATATCATTCTCCACAGAAATAAGTTTTAGGATCCTATATTGCTAGCTGTATTGCCATTTTGTTTAAATAAATACCTATTTACGATCTGTAATGCTCATGAAGAGTGATGAATCCTAAGAACAAATGGTGTTACAAGAAATAGGAACTTACATCATGGCAGTGACTAAAGATAAAATTTGCAACTAAATGTCTGGACGGATACTTCTGATAGCTGTAGAAACTTGTACTTCAGCATATTTCTTTTCGAATTTAACAATATCTTTTAAACCACTTCAAGAAATGGTTTAGCAGTTCAATAACAGGGCTGTACAGTGCGATGCTGTCGTAGTGGCTTGCGAGTGAAAGGCATAAATTGCAGCTACAACGTCTTTGACGATACTGCTGATAATAGCCGTCGACAAATAGAATTCAGCAGCATATCTGGTTTGCAAATTAGCACTATATCTTAGACCACTTCAAAGATAAGTAGATTATTAGTTTAATGATGAGGCTGGAATATAAAATTGTGGGTGGTGTTGATCGAGATGCCCTGTCTATTATATTCCTTTTGCAAATGTAATGGAATAAACGTAACCATATCACCCTGGGAAAAAGTAGCAGAGATGTATAGACAGAAGAAATGCTGGTGCTGCTGCTGCGCTAGCTTCTGTATGTCTGTGGTCCATATTCGGCCTCTTTATAGGGTCAAGGGAAAGTAAAGCTGAGATCCCAACGCTGTACTTTGGATTCATGAGTTCAGGTCTAGTCAAAAGGAGTTTATGATTGGTCCTAGTTCACATAGGTTTATGTTCTCCAAGGAAAAGGTAAAGTGTCACCGACCATTACCCATTGTAAAGCAAAGAGAGAAACCTAAAGGATAAGTTCTCTTTATGTTAGTGGGTGCTCTTCCATATTACCTTTATCGGATGAGCACTTTACTTTAGTTGCATCAGATCTGCTAGCTTACTACTTTGGAACAGTTGTTCTATTCTTATACATGTACTCAACCCATTTTTAATCACGTAGATGGAGATATTTGATGATTCGAATCTATGTATGATCCCACATGACTCAGGTGCTAATACAATTATACTAGCTACGACCTGTATCATCATGACTACGTTGAGCGGTTTAACTAAACTGAATTTCGAGGCATGTTTCCTTTCAATTTTCCGCTTTCGGTGGAGACCAATTTCGAGGCATATAGTGGTCAATGTTTGCTCTTTCGAAAAAAAGTAAAAAAGAATTATAATTGATAAACAAACAAGTCGGTGTTTCTTCTTTCAATAAAAAGTCTTGACGCCTTGACCTTTTTTTCTTTACGAACAAATAGTATTGCATTCTGGAGAAAAACATGTTTTCTGCTTAGGACTTGATAAAAACAGCAAAGAAAAATGGTACAATTCTGTAGTATTGCTAAAACTAATGTAAGTTTTCGTGTTCCTAGATTAGATCAAGCGATGGTTAATATAGTACACAAGCTAAGTATGTAGTACCTGGAGCAATGTAGCCGTAAGAACCAGCAATTGCAGACATGCACTCTGATGTTCCAGTCTCCCTCAAGAACTTGGCAAGTCCAAAGTCTGCTACATGAGCCTCAAGATCAGAACTAAGTAAGATATTATTTGACTTCACGTCCCGATGAAGTATCAAAGGGGAACAATCGTGGTGCAAGTAAGAAAGCCCCTTTGCAGCTTCTACAGCAATTTTTAGCCTGCTATCCCACTGCAGGGAGCTCCCTTTCTTTCCATGAAGAACTTCACCCAAACTTCCATTGGGCATGTACTCGTAAACAAGAAAATTGGTCTCTTTATTTGAACAAAACGCCAGTAACCTCACGATGTACCTATGTCGAATCCTACCCAATGTCTTTATTTCAGCAGATAGGCCGTGATCATGAGAGGAAGAGTCTTGATTCATTCCCAACTTCTTGATAGCTACTTGCTCTCCATTTGGCATTGTTCCGCTATAAACAATTCCGGCTCCACCCCTGCCTATAATGTTATTATCCTTCACGCATTCCAAAATATCCGCGCTGCCAAATTCTAGCTTTTGGAACGCCGTCAGCTTCCATGAATTTGGGTTCCTTCTTAGCTTCCGCGACTTGATAATTGCCAAAATGACAAAAATGAGGGAACAGCTTAAGAGTCCCAACGCGAAAACAAGCTTATATTTTCCTGGGACAGCCATCGATTTCTTATCAACTTGGTCATTCAGCTTTAATGGTACAGCTGAGGTCGATGAACCATTGCAGGGTTGATACAAGTTGGATCCACATAGGCCAGGATTACCATAGAAGGAAGTAGAATTGAAAAATGAATATTGTCCGGTTTCAGGGATCGGACCACTAAGGTTATTGTGGGAGAAATCTGCTGATGTTAGGCTGTTCATGGACCCAATTTCCTTAGGAAGGCTCTGGTTCAATTGGTTCCAAGATATGTTGAGGTAATTTAATATGTGGATTTGGGAAATTTGAACCGGTATTGGACCAGAGAGTTGGTTTTCGCTCAAATCCAAGGAAGTCAAAGAGAGACAGTTACCAATCTCGGGAGGGATTTCGCCAGAGAAGTTGTTTCTACTCATATCTAGCTTCAACACGCTTTTCATTTGGCCTATTTCGCGTGGAATGTCGCCAGTAAACCTGTTTCCACTTAATAGGAGAATCTTTAACCCGGAGAAATCTCCTAGAGAAGTAGGAAGAGAATCTGAAAAGCGATTATTCGAGAGATTCAGCACATCAAGTTTTGAAGATACCTTGTTTTTCTCCGCCGTGAGTCGGCCAGTGAGGTAATTGTTTTGCAGTTCCAAGAGTACTAATGCAGGCATATAGAGAAGGCCATTTGGAACTGTTCCACTCAGATAATTCTGTCCTATTCTGACTCTGATTAAGGTCTCGCATTGACCAAGATCATCGGGTAATGGTCCAAACAAAAAATTGTTGAGCAAGATCAAGATTCCCAGCCTCCTCCCAAAGCATAGAGATTTTGGGATCACTCCCGTGAGCTTATTAGTAGAAAGGTCTAGTTCTGTCAGCATTCCATTTTGTCCAAGCTTTGAAGGAATAGAACCTGTGAAGTTGTTCCGCCAGAGCTTCAGGACTTGTAAATTGGGTAGTGCTGCAATGAAACCTGGAATGTCTCCGTGAAGCCTGTTAATGAAAAGGTTCAAGAGGGTGATCTCCAGGAGTCCTGTAAACTCAACCGGGATTCCTCCTGTGAGGCCATTGTTTGAGAGATCAAGAGATTTCAGACGCGTCAAATTTCCCAGTTGGGGTGGAATTGTACCAGTGAGCTGATTTATTTGCAAGAAGAGGGTGTCCAAGTTGATCAAATTTCCCAATTCAGATGGAATTGTACCTTCCAAGCCGCAATTTGAAAGGTCTAAATGAACCAAGTTGACAAGCTTACCAAACTCTATTGGGATCCCACCCTCAAATTGATTGAAATAACCCAAGTAAAGCTGCCGCAGAATAGTAAGATTACCAATCTCACTCGGTATGGGACCGCGCAAATCATTTCCAGCAAGGGAGAGATGAGTGAGCTGCTCTAGACCTCCACTTCCATAGCTAGGAGGTATTTTCCCAGAAAAGTAGTTCCCACCAAAGTCCAGATGCTTCAGCTTTGAAATCAGAGTGACACCCAATGGAAGTGAACCAGAGAAGTCATTGTTGTAGGCATCCAACAATACTAGTTCCTTCAACTGAGAGAAATCCCAATTCAAACTTCCATTGAATTGGTTATTGGATATATTGAGGAACTGAAGTCTTGGTAGCTTATGAATTTCTGGCGGGAAAGATCCAGATAAACCATTTCCGGCCAAGGAAAGGTTGACAATGGTTCTAAGTTGGGTTATGGCAGGGGAGAGAGTGCCAGAGAGGTTATAATTTGATATGTCAAGTGAGATGACTGACTTGTTATTGCCATCACACTTGATGCCAGTCCAAGAGCAAAGGGAACTGTAGTTTGAGATGTTCCAGTTTGAGATGTTCCAGGTATTCAAAGAAGGGTTGGAGGCTTCGAAAGATGTTTGAGAGAAACAAGGATTGAGGCTTGCCTTCTATGAGAAAGAGCATGTGGAGAGATTGAATGAGAAGAAGTAAGGAGTACAAAGAAGAGAGAAGAGAGGAAGACAAGGCAAGCAGCCATGGAGCTATAGGTAAGTAACTGTGTGGAAAAGAACTAAATATCACTAAAGGAAAGAAGTGACCATTTGTAAGAATTCAGTTAAGTCAGCAGAACTGAAATTCATAGACAGAATGGCAAAGAGCCTTGGATACTGCGATATTCACCCTATCTTTTTCATTTCCTTCAATTTATTTACCACTTTCTTTCCCTGTATTTTTTGGATTCATCATCTTTACTCTTTAACTTTATGAAGAAAAGCAAAAGCAATGTTTCGTAAGGCATAAAGATGCATCTCCAAGGGACCGTTTGATCCACCACAAACTCAAATTTTTTTAACTTTCCATGCAAGTTGCATAAGATAAAGAGTCCATACCATTCTCCCGTAAATGTTAGTGAGATGTTTCAGGGACTGCATAAGCTTAACTACTCTCCAAGGAACTATTTTGAGAGGTACTCACGCTTCATTTGCTGTTAAAAGACATTGACAGAAAGATTTTCGCCTTATAAAGACAAAGGATGAGGTAACAAAAAAGTGGGTCTGGATCTAGCTTTAGTATCGAAAACTCACCAAAGGTTATAGTTGCACGGACCTATCCAAAAAAACCTAGTTTAGCTACATGGGAGGCATTTTAGTGTCACAGATGCTACTGCTGTTTTATTTGCCAGCCGTACTTATCCCTGTCTGCCATTCAATCAGAACAACATTTTGAGTAGCTAGGGAAGATTTCAATGTCAATAGTTAACAGTATACCTATCATGGTAATCACGTTGGATTGAAGGGCTTAATGTCTGCCCAGCTCCTTTGGATTTTTGCATTAGCTGCATGCTATGCAAAGAGAGTATAGAAGAAAAACAAAGTCGCGGACTCAAGTCGATCCAGTAGTAAGTCATCTTTGTCTATAATTTTGTAGATGCCTTGGTCTTAGGGGGACCATATTTCTCTAGTAATATGCATAGAAATAAGCACTGGCATTTGAGGAGACCGCCTTTGATATCACTTTAGACCACCCCAAGATAAAGCAAAAGTATTACTGTTACTTTTGAGTTTGATGGGAATCATGGCCTTTCAGTTTTACCGCTCTCCCCTCCCCACACACAAACGCAAAAAAAAAAAAAAAAACAAACGCACTATATCACAGGTAAGGCCTAGAGTATGAATGGTGTTTTCTCTATTCAATGATTAAGAATGAATCAAGTATGCGAAGCCTCAGCTTTTTGTTAGGGTATGCAAACTGGTGCAACTCTGCCAGATGCCCAACAAAGTTGGGGCCAACCCCTACCAAACCGATGATAGTTAGTTTTGATCTCAATATAGTCCAAGTAAAGAGGTAACATATGCAGCAGAAGATAATCATGTTGGTAAGGGTCCAGGGAATATTTTGGAGAGAAATTGGAGTGGGCGATAAAGAAATCATCAAGGTAATGCTCTTGAGCACACGTAGGGTTGACTCTTTCCATAATTGTATATATTTGTGATTATGATGAATGCCTAAGGGAAACACAGCCCATTATAGTGAATGGAATGGTCTCCTCTCCTCCTCTCCTAATAAGTCCTACCTTCATGATACACAGCATGTATATCATGTGTATAAAACATCATATTCTCCACTAGTTGAGTGAGTGTGGGGTTGGGGGGTGGGGGTGGGGGTTATTATTGTTTAGTATGGCATCTCAATACTGAGCTTAAGTAATAGCAGGATTATATAACAGATTAACAGGCGACAGAACTTAAAAGGATATTGGGATCAGATTTGTGATGCAATTAACGTTTCTAATGATTTATTAGATGTGAAAAACATTTAAATTCTTTTCTCTTGCTGCTTCTACGACAATTCCTGGCTCACACACAAGGGCGTGCACCCACAAAGACACAGAGTCCGCGATGGAATCTGTACACCACCGAAAAATATATGCATTAGTGCAGTATCACCACATCCGTCTATAATTAAGAACATCCCTGTCAATAATATACAGTATAGGCACATATGTAATTGTATCTTACATATACCCTAATTAGGGTCAGGGAGCCTAAACTTGTACATGATATCAGTTGCCTCTACAGTCCTGTGACACCCACTTTTCTTACACCTTGCCTGCTTGCAGCTTCATGGTGACTTCTTCAGCAGCCTCTTCTTCCTCTATCGATGTCCTTGTAGCAGCCTCTGTTGGAGACAAAGGGTCATTCAAACTCACTCTCACAAATATGAGGAGGAGGACATGGAGAGAACTTGAATAAAATACATAATACACTTAAAATTTTATCTCATACTTCTCTTCTTTCTTCATTCACTTGCACCATTCTTATACCTTTATAATGCTTCTAAGTAACTCCTAGACGTGTAATTAAGTTACCATTAACATACTGTTGGAATTTCTAGACTATTAGCTATTACTGTAAATAGGACCTAATTTCTAGGAGTTAGCACCGTAATTGATAGCTATCCCTGTAATTTAGTTATTCCTTATTTAGAGGTCTTCTCTTCCTTATTTAGATGTCAATTAGGTGTATATATGTTCTGTAGATTTCCTAATGTCAATACATGAAAATTTCTCTTATATAATTAGATACATTTTTATGGTATAAGAGCAATGCTCTGTTGTCCTTCCTCGCTGCCCTTGAACTTAGCTAACGTTGAACTAAGTAGAAGGGATGTCAAGTGTGGAGAAAGATTCTTCATCATCCACCACGTCAGCTATCATGCAACCAACGACGCCACAGTCCCTTTGGGACAACTCCTCGCTTCAGATCACGAGTCACAAACTAGATAGAAATTTTTTTTTTCCAGTGGTCACGATCTGTCCTCTTGGTGATTTGAGGAAGGGGAAAGATAAGATATATCACTGGAGAAATACAACATCCAGCTCTAGAAGATTCGGCATATGCCAATTGGGAACTCAACAACCCAATTGTCATGGCGTAGTTAATCAACTCAATGGAGCCGTACATTAGCCGGATCTATTTGTTCCTACGGACTGCCAAGGCTATTAGGGATGTTGTCAATAAGAATTACTCTGATCTTGAGAATGCATCTCAGGTATTTGAGATCAAGAACAAATTAAAAAAAATGCGTCAAGGAAATTTGGAAGTCACTGAGTACTACAATGAGCTGCAGACCCTTTGGCAAGAGTTGGACATGCACTATGAACCTGATTTGGGTGATCTTGAAGGAAATTTGAAGTTCAGAGACACCTTGAAAAGGAAAGATTGTATGAGTTCCTTACTGGCCTGCATAGAGAGTTGGACAAAGTAAGAGGAAGGATATTGGGATGTCGGTCTTTGCCTTCCATTGATGACGCATTTGCCAAAGTGCGTCGTGAAGCTAGTAGGAGGCATGTTATGCTTGGAGGAAAAAAAGAGGCTGTTACTAATGGTGATATGCCCATGGAAATTGTGGCTTTAGCCGCAAAGAATAATTTTTCCATTGATAGGTCTAGTAGAGAACAGAGAAATTACCAGAGAGGAGGACCTCCGTGGTGCAGCCACTACAATAAATCGGGCCACACTCGAGACACTTGCTGGGATACTCACGGTAAGCCATCCAACTGGAAATCCTGGGGGTCAAACAACGGAAAAGGATTTCAGGCTACTGTAGAAGAAAAGAATGAAGACACTCGGGCTAGTTGTAATACGAAAAGGATTCACTTCACCAAGGCCTAACTGAGCAGCTATATAAACTTTTGAGTCAGGCAACTGTGGGTAACCAAAACATTGCAACCAACCACTATGCACAAGGTACTGCACTTCATGCTCAAAATAATTGCACTTCGACACTTGATTCTGGGGCCTCAAACCATATGACAGATAACTCATCACTAGTCTACTTATACACTCCTTGCAGAGGAAATTGTAGAGTAAAAATAGCTGATGGAACATTTTCTAATATTGCTGGAAAAGAGTCAGTGTGGCTGTCAAAAAATATTATTCTGTACTCGGTTTTGCATGTTACGAACTTAACATGTACTTTGATCTCTATGAGCAAGATGACCAACGACCTTAATTGCACTACTAAATTTTTTGCATCTCTTTGTGAAATCCAGGAGCTGGAATCGGGGAGGACGATTGGCCATGTTAGAGTAAACATTGGACTCTACTATTTTGAGGACAAGGACTGCATGGCGAAGCAAGCAACGACCATTAATTTTTCTTCTGTTTTCAATAATGTCAACTAAATAATGTTGTGGCATCGCAGGTTAGGCCACCCTAATTTCCACTACCTTAAACACTTGCACCTAGATTTGTTTATTAATCCAAATCTAAGTCATTTGTTTTTGTGATATCTGTCAACTAGCCAAAAACACACGCACACCTTCTCCAGTTAGACCATATAAAGTGTCTGACCCATTCTCCTTAATCCATAGTGACATCTGGGGTCCTTCTCTCATAAAGAACGTTTCATGAACCTGATGGTTTATCACATTTATTGATGACCATACTAGAGTTTGTTGGGTTTATCTCCTCAAAGAAAAGTCTGAAGCTAGTAAAAACTTTCAGTTGTTTCACACAATGATAAAAAAATCATATTAATGCTTCCATACAAACCTTAAGAACTAACAATGGAAAAAAGATTACTTTCAATCAATTCTTAGAGATTACCTTCAAACTAATGAAATCATTCACCAAAGCTCATGTCTTGAGACACCATAGCAAAATGGTGTAGCAGAAAGAAAAAATCGTCACCTCATGGAAGTTGGAAGATCTCTACTGTTTACCATGCAAGTTCCAAAATATCTTTGGGAGAAGCCATTCTAACCGTCTCATATCTCATAAATCGAATGCCCTAAAAAATCCTTAAATTCACCTCTCCAATGTCAAAACTCTTAAAAACTTACCCAACCTTCTGATATGTCTCATCTATTCCCTTTAGAACCTTCAAGTGCACTGCATTTGTACATGTCCAGCCATAACATCAGTCTAAACTCACTCCAAAATCCAATAAATGCGTGTTCATTTGGTATTCCCCAACTCAATGTGGACACAAATGCTATTCCCCTTCACTCTGCCATTTCTTTGTCTCTATGGATGTTACATTTCTTGAGTCTCAACCTTTCTTTCACCAAACTTATCTTCAGGGTAGACTTGAGATGAAGATAAGCCTTGGGATGAACATGAACCTGAACCATCACCATAAACTACCCTGCCTAATGTCGAATCCGAACCTATGATGCCATTCATTGAACAAAAGAAAATATTAAAACAGGGGGAAATTCTCAACCTTTACTTGTGTATTCACGTAGGAAACAACCTCTAAATGGTGATAAACCAGAAACTCTGCAAGGTCAAGAGTCAGAACCAATCCCCAGTTTAGATATTGAGCAAGCTCATGATCATACTCATCATGATGCACTGATCATTCCATTCAAAAGGGAGCCGAGAATTTGACTGAAGATTTGGACCTAGACATGCCAATTGCCCTTAAGAAAGAAACCAGAACATGTACTCAGCATCCTATAGACAAGTTTGTTTCTTGTATTCTCCCACATTCCATGCCTTTACAATACTATTGTCTAAAATAGAAATACTGAGAAACATACAAGAAGCTCTTGCTGATCCTTAGTGGAGATTTACGGTCCAAGAAAACATGGGTGCTCTAAAAAAGAATAATACATGGGAAGTTGTGGAACTGCCTAGAGGGAATAAGACGGTAAGTGGGTGTTCACAGTAAAGTTTAATGCAAATGGGAGTGTTAATCAGCATAAAGCGAGACTAGTAGCCAAAGGGTCACCGAAATCTACGGTAAAGATTATCAAGTGACCTTCGCCCAGTAGCCAAACTTAATGCAGTGATAATCCTCATATCATTGGCATCTAACCTTGATTGGACTCTATAACAATTGGACATGAAGAATGCTTTCCTCAATGGTGACCTACATGAAGAAGTATATACGGATTGTCCTCCTAGGTTTGAAAGAGAAGATAATATGGTATGTAGATTAAACAATCTCTCTATGGATTGAAGCAATCTCCTAGAGAATGGTTCGAGAAGTTTACCCAAGCAATCAAAAGGAAAGGTTTTAAGCAAGCACAAATAGACCATAATTATTCTACAAGCACCCTAAGGAAGGAAAATTTTCCATCCTTATAATGTATGTGGATGATATCATTATTACAGGAGACAATCGTGGAGAATTAGATACCTTAAAATTGTACCTTGTAGGTGAGTTCGAGCTAAAGGATCTTGGAGCACTAAGTTCCTTCTAAGGTATGGAAGTTGCGAGGAGCAAGTCTGGAATCACCGTTTCCCAAAAAAAATATGTACTGTAGCTTCTTCGGGATACTGGTATGTTAGGTTGTAGGCCGTCGAGACACCTATAGAGCCTAATGCTAAGCTGGATTTAAAGGTGGAAAAGATGTTGATCGTTAACAATACCAGACGTTAGTGGGCAAGCTAATTTACTTGTCACACAAGCGTCCAAAATATTGCCTTTGTTGTGAGCGTAATCAGTCAGTTTATGCATTCACAAAAGAAAAAACATCTTGATGCAATCTATGGAGTTCTAAGGTATCTAAAAGGTACACCAGGAAAAGGATATTCTTTAAAATGGGAGATAATAAAATGGTGGAGATTTATATACCGATGCAGACTAGGCAGGATCTTTAGTTGATAGAAGATCTACATCCGGCTATTGTACCTATGTTTGAGGGAACTTAGTAACTTGGAGAAGTAAGAAGCAATCGGTAGTTGCGAGGAGTAGTGCAAAAGCTGAGTTTTGGGCAATAGCCCATGGTTTCTGTGAAGATATTTGGTTAAGGAGATTATTAAATGAATTGAAGATCATGAACAACTAGCCTATAAAATTGTATTGTGACAACAAAGCTGTTGTTAACATAGCCCAGAACCCAGTTCATCATGACTGAAACATGTTAAGGTGGATCTCCATTTTATCAAGTAAAAGATTGATAATGGAAGTGCGTATTTGATGCATGTTCCTACCAGGGAGCAGACAACTGATGTCCTGACTAAAAGTCTACATAAACCAAGTTTTGAAGACTTAGTGAGCAAGCTGGGAATGGTCAACATATATGTACCAATTTGAGGGGGAGTGTTGTAATTTCCATATTATTAGCTATTATTGTAAATAGGACCTAATTTCTAAGAGTTAGCACCCTATTTGATAGCTATCCTTGTAATTTAGTTATTCCTTATTTAGAGGTTTTCTCTTCCTTATTTAGATGTCAATTAGGTGTATATATGTTCTATAGATTTCATAATGTCAATACACGGAGAATTTCTCTCATAAATTAGATGCACTTTTACCTACTATTTCATTAACATATTAACCTACTACTTGCACTAAGCACATATCAATTATGTACTTGTAACTTATGCAAACACACAACGTAATAATTCACTAACATGTCAACTAATCAGTACTCTAAAGAACTAAGTTTAAATTCCAACAGCCTCCATTGCTCATGTCCTCACTCAGTACGATTTAGCCACTCGTACCATAAAGGTCTACTGCCATGAATGCTCATTTTCGCATCGGGCTCCTAGATCCTTCGAGCTTTGCTCTTGCTTGTCCGTCGGTAGATGCAATGATGCCACTTGTCCCTCCATCAGTTCTGTCCTTCACATCTTCATGTGAAACCAATCAAACTAAGCACTGTCACGAATAGGGTTTTTAAAAATTAATGAGAAATTTAAACTAAGCACTGTCACGAATCTCAATCAAACTAAGTAATACATCAATGAAGATGCTAACTACACAATCTCAAGCAATTATAGAGTAATAAATAAAGAGATTGAGTTAGAGATACTTGAAAAGGAGATTTAAATGGTTTGGCTAAAAATTACCCTCAAGCCTACATTTACCTCTTCAAGGAAGTCCCTTGCAAGAGTACTAGAATCCATTAGCAACAATCTTCTTCCAGATCAAGATCAAAACCCTTACAACAGTTGGTGATATCCCCACACTAAGAACAATCCTTGAATCCACAAAGCTCACTCAAGACTTAACAAACTCAAGTCTTGATGAGAGGTAAATAACTCCACACTAACAAACTCAAGACTTAACAAACTCAAGATCAAAACCCTTACAACACTTGGTGATATCCCCACACTAAGAATAATTTTTTACAAAGATCAACTGCGTACAAAGAAATCCTCTTGGAAGGAAATGAGTACAAATGAAGCTCTAGTACAATAGGGAGATGAGAAGATTGATGACTTGAAGAATACTCACTCTCAATCAAAGAGTTACTCACAAAGATGCTCTCTTTAATGATGTAAAATCATGAAGATGAAGAGAGAAAAGTTTAGTCTATGAGCCTTGATGTTTTTCTAATGAATGGAGGCTTAGAATATGGTTTTCATTGTGTATGATGAAGCAAATGAAATATAACCATTATAGGCATTGTATGAGCAAAACTTTCATTATTGTCGAATGTATTCCCAATGCAGCCGACTAAGTTCCCTTTAAACTAGTCGTTGGGGTCTTGTCCTAAAAAATAGCCGTTGTAACTGAATTTTGACCAATGCAGTCAACTGTATTATCCTACTGTCAATCGGTTGCCTCACAGAATCCCCTTCCTATTTCGGAAAAAATTAGCCATTATTTCTCACCCAACAGTCAATAAAGTCGACTGCATTGGGAATGTATTTACTGCATTCCCTTACTGCCCATTTTTCTAATGTCTCGCAAAATCTCCTTTTTTATTTTGGCTATAACTTTCTCTAAAAAAATCGGATTGAGGTGTCATTTTTTGCGTTAGAAAGCTAATGTAAGTTTTATCAATATATGAAAATATTAGCACCAAAAACATTCTTGAAAAAATCTGAGTGAGCTCCAAAATTCACTCATTTTTAAGAAACACACTTGTGTGAAAGCACAAGGTGTCCAAGGGTCATTTTAGGCCATAGTCATCAACCCAAGTATCAAACTAAGACTAGTTACATAATAGTAAAGACCAACCATAATCAATAGTAACTTAGCCTTTGCCATCTTTGTTGCTCTTTGACATTGGACTTGATGAAACTTCTATAGCATGTCCACTATAGCTTTAAGCTTCTTTGACTTTAATCCATATATCAAATTTCTCAAATGTGTCTTCATGAGTGTGTATGTATATACATACTAAGAATTCACTCAAAGTACAGATTATAACATAATCAATGTGTAGTTATCATCAAAACAAGATGTAAGCCTAGGTTATCCAACTTTAGGGCTAACAATCTCCCCTTTTTTTATGATGACAAGCATTGATTCTATATAAGGTAAGATCTATTGTATGATAGTCAATTAAGCAAAACAATCTCACTTAGAAAATTCAATCATTTCTTGTATACTCAAGATATGTCAATTTATCTCATATATCAATTAAGCTCATTTCTAGCTTTCCCTAGCTAAAACAATATATGCTCTTCCTCTAATGTTCTCTCGAAACACATACCCAGATAGCATATAGAATCTAGATTATTTCTCTCCTTTTGTCATCAAAAAAAAGACAAGGGTATGCGTGTGTGAAGAGATGGTTATAAGCAAGATAATGGCGTGAAGTGCATATAACTCATGAACTCATACGGATGACATCAAGAGTTCCTTCATGATCCAAAGAAAGATATGCAATGTAGCTCAATAATCTCGTTTACTTCATGCATTTTCAAGAGTAACAAGATAGTAAGTGATTCAAGCATGTAAGTTTCCCTATCAAGTTAACATATGCATATTCCATCATAATGTATTCTCCCCCTTAATCAATACCAACAATATCCAACGAACACAACTAAATGTCTAACCAAGTCATGCTCTCTTTTTGGCATTACCAAAAGACGTGTGTGTGTGTGTGTGTGTATTTAGTTGTGTGAAGTATTAATACGGCATAATTTCAACATAGAATTTTCACAAAGCCAATAATGTTCATCAACAATCAATATTTTCAATATAAGTGCAAGAGGACCATTCATCGGCATCTAAATCCTACAAATATCCAAGATTATAAGTAAACAATCAATGATTGATGGTAAGGTTCACATCAATTCTCAACAAGAAAGCTATTTATATCATGAGGAATAAGTATATTATTTAAACATGTTTCACGATGTATGAGTTTAGCACATACCACAATGTTTAATAGAGCATTAGGTTTTACCTTCTTGGTGAACTACCAAGGATTCAATCTAATAAGTGATCATTCTTAGAATTCATTTTCTTTGATAAGCTTTGAGTATATCCTCACTTGAATTAACATCTCCAATCTTGGAATGCATAGTCCCCTTTAAGATTTAGATTGTTGCGCATCCCTTTCAAACTTTTCTTGGAGCCTTATTCTTGTTGCCATTTGCCTTTGCTTTTGCTTTGGACAACCTACAATCATAATTTAGGTCTAGCTTTTGGTACCCATATTTTCTTGGGTCCACAACTGTTAATTTTAAATTTAAAATCTTGACCTTTCACAGCCCTTTCTTGTTGTTTAAAAACTTTAGGAGGCAAGGTGAAGGGATCTAATCCAGCACCACATTTGTTTAGACCAACTTTTTGGTGTCCAAGCATGCATCCAAGTTGTTTTTACCATTAACAAATTTTTCAAGATAATTTTTCAAATCACAAATTTCAAGTTTTAAGTCTTCATTTTATTTTTCTAAAACCAAAGTATTGTAAGAGATTTGTTTTGTGCTAGGAATATTCACTATCAAATCAACCAAATCATTATTTACATGTTCCACATAGAGATAACTAGATATGCATTCATTCTTGGCATGTAACTCACTATTTTCACTTTTTAAATCATCTAGCTCTTTTGAAATAACATGCACTTATTTTTTCAAAGTACAATTTTTCTTGGCTAATTTCATGGATTCCTCATATAAAAGAGCGTAAGCATCATAAATATCATCATTGGAGTTCTTTTTGAGCCATGAAGCATAGATTTGCATCTCTATCATCAAAGTCACCACCTTCATCTCCACTTGAGTCATTATCGCTCCAAATAATGGCTCTAATTGATGTCTTTATGGAGAGCTTCTTTCTTGCCTCATTCTTCTTCTTATTCTCCCTTGACGTACACTTCATACTTGACTCGTTCTTGCTCTTGTGCAAGTTTCCATCTTTCTTCACTTTAAGATCTCGTTAAATTCCTTTGCAAGTATATCAATGTTTTGGTTGTTCAAGTCTTTCTCCTCCGCACATGAAGATTGATCCGTTGTTGATGAAGCTTTAAGAGCAATGCACTTCTTCTTCTTTTTCGGACCTTTTTGACCGAATGATTCGAGTTGCATTTCATAGTTCATCAAGGAGCATATTAATTCATCCAACGGGAAGGTATTAAGATCCTTTGATTTTTGAAGTGCGATAATTTTTGCATCCCATTCTCTAGGCAATGATCTAATTACCTTTCTCACAAGATCCCCGTTAAAGAAATCTTTTCCTATTTGTTTCAAAGTATTAACAATTTTAGTGAAACGAAAATTCATTTCTGCAATGGATTCATCAAAAAAAATTGAAACATTTGATATTCTCGATGCCACAAATTCATTTTTGAATCTCTTAAAAGAGAGGTCCCTTCATGAGTGACTTGAAGTGTATCTCACATACTCTTAGCCAAATCGCACATAATAACTCGATTAAGTTCATTTTTGTTTAGAGAACAAACAAGACAATTCATAACTCTAGAATTCATGCAAAGCATATATTTATCATAGTAACTAAATTCAGATTTTTCTTTTGGCACAAGCTTGTCCCTTATTAACTTGGTGGGAGCATAAGGACATTTTCAATGATTCCCCAGATTTCAAAATCTAAAGACTCTAAAAATACTCTCATCTTAATTTTTCATGTACTATAGGAAGACCCATCAAAAAGTGGAGGTCTATTAAAAGGAAACCCCATGATCTTTTAACTCTCTAGGTGTAAACCAAAAAAATTAAGAGCCAAGGCTCTTATACTACTTGAAACCAATAAAAAAACCCTAGAGGGGGATGAATAGGATTTTTGAAAATTAATGGGGAATTTAAACTAAGCACTATCATGAATCTCAATCAAACCAAGTAATACTTTAATGAAGATGCTAACTCACAATCTCAAGTAATTATAGAACAATAAGTAAAGAGATTGAGTTAGAGATACTTGACAAGGAGATTTAAATGGTTCGGCTTGAACTACCCTCAAGCCTACATCCATCTCTTCAAGGAAGTCCCTTGCAAGAGCACTAGAATCCACTAGCAACAATCTTCTTCCGGGTCAAGATCAAAACCCTTACAACACTTTGTGATATCCCCACACCAAGAACAAGCCTTGAATCCACAAAGCTCACCCAAGACTTGACAAACTCAAGCCATGATCACAATCTTTTTACAAAGATCAATTGTGTACAAAGAAACCCTCTTAAAAGGAAATGAGTACAAATGAAGCTCTAGTACAATACTGAGATGAGAGAATTGATGACTTGAAGAATGTTCACTCTCAATCAAAGAATTGCTCACAAAGATGCTCTCTTTAATAATGTAAAATCATGAAGATGAAGAGAAAAATTTTAATCTATGAGCCTTGATGTTTCTCTAATGAATGGAGAGACTTAGAATATGGTTTCCATTGTGTATGATGAAGTCCCAAATCATTTAGATAGGGAGCAAATGAAATATAGTCGTTGTAGTCATTATATGAGCAAAACTGTCATTGCAGTCGACTGTATTCCTAATGTAGTCGATTGGGTTACCTTTAAAATCGTTGGAGTCTTATCCTCGAAAATAGCAGTTGTAACTGAATTTTGACCAATGTAGTCGACTGTATTGCAATACAATCTACTGTATTACTCTACTGCCTATCGGCTGCCTCACAGAACCCCATTTTCTAGTTTGGGAAAAACTAACCATTATCTTTCATCCAACGGTAAATAAAGTAGACTGCATGGGGAATGTAGTTGACTGCATTCCCTAACTGCTCATTTCTCGACTGTCTCGCGAAACTCCCTTTCTTATTTTGGGCATAACGTTCTCTAGAAAAATCGGATTGAGGTGTTGTTTTTTGTGTTAGAAAGTTAATGAAAAGTTTTATCAATGTATGAAAATATTAGCACTAAAAACATTTTTGAGAAAATCTGAGTTTCCAAAGTTCACTCATTTTCAAGAAACACACTTGTGTGAAAGGTTATAAATTCACATGCAATGCACAAGCCGTCCTAGAGTCATTTTAGGCCAAAATTATCAATCCAAGTATCAAACCAAGACTAGCTACATAAAAGTAAAGACCAACCATAACCAATAGTAACTTAGTCTTTGCATTCTTTTTTACTCTTTGACATTGGACTTGATGAAGCTTCTATAACATGTCCACTATAGCTTTAAGCTTCTTTAACTTTAATCCATATATTCAATTTCTTAAATGTGTCTTCATGAGTGTGTATGTATATACCTATTAATAATCCACTCAAAGTACATATTAGAACATAATCGATGTATAGTTATCATCAAAACAAGATGCAAGCCTAGGTTATCCAACCCTAGGGCTATCATCATGTTTTTGGATGTGTATCTTATCCTAATTTCTCTGCTGCCATCCTCATAAATTAGCATCTGGCCAACCATAGGTGGATTCTTGTACCATGTGATCTTACTAAAAATCTTTTTGGTTCCAAATAGATTTAAAAGTAGAAAGTTAATTCAGATTGTCTTATTGCCCATCTTAAAGCTCGCGTGATTACTTTGGGCTTTCATCAAGAGGTTGGTACCAATTTTACTGAAAATGTTAGTCCTTTTATAAGTCAACTATTGTTGGCAGTGTTCTTAGCTTAATTGTTACTCGTTCTTGGTTATTTCTCAATTAGGCGTAAAGAGTGCATCTTACATGGCTCCCTAACAGAAGTATATATGAAATAGCCTCGTCTCATTTACTCACCCTTTTTATTCCAACCATGCGTGTAATCCGTTGCGAGCTATTTATGGGTTGAAACAAGCCCTGTGTGCCTTGTTTCAACACTTTAGTCCCTAACTTCTTTATGCCAGATTTTCTTGTAGTAAAGCTAACATTTCTAGTTTTGTGCGTCATTCTAGTATTATGATGGTACTAGTATTGTTTTATATATGTCGATGATATTATATCAATAGGTTGTGATTCTATTAGGGTAACCAGCTTTCCATATGATCTTTCTTCCACCTTTGCGGTCAATGACCTATCTTGGTGAATTGCATTCTTCTTGCATACGAAGCTCGCCGTGATTCTCCAACTTTATTTCTATCTCAAACACGTTACACTACTTGTTTGCATAGCTCTTTAATATGCATATTGCCAATTCTGTCTCTACTCATATTCTATATGAGACGGCCATCTTTGTAAGATGATGAATCTCTTGTCTGATCCAATAGCATCTCGTAGTATGGTTGGGTCTTTTCAGTTTGACTACGACTCATCTAAATATTGCTTGTTAGCATTGTTAAGTCAATTTATGCATTGCCCTCACACTTTTCATTTCCAAGTTATTGAGCGTACCTTTTGCTACTTGGTAAATGGACTTTTACTATGCCATCTTTCAAACTTGTTTCTTGTTGCTTATTAAGCTCGCAATTGGGCTAGGTATCCTGATTCACGTCGTTCTACTTCTAGCTGTGCACGTGATCTCTTCTAATGCCAAGAAATGGCCCACTATTCCACGCTCTCGTGCAGAATCTGAAATCTTTTGGTCGCTGTTGTTGTTGTTGAATCTTATTAGTTAACTCCCTCCATCCCTCATAAATCGATCGTTCTTTTTTTTTACACGCAAATTAAGAATTTATGTCATATATTTTGTATTTCTCATTCTACTATTTAGAGAGAAGAGGGAAATAAAGTGGCCAGGTGAGAGAATACAAGTCAGTGAAGTGTAAAGAGAGAAATAGAATGAAAAAATGTAACAAAATGTGCCGAGAGAGAGAGAAAAAAATTAGTTGGTAGAGAGTTAAATGTGGAGAGAGAAATAGAAAAAAAAGTCAATATATAAAAATACCTGGAAAAAAAAAGCCGATATGTAAAAATACCTGCAAAATCTTTCTTAATTTGATAAGTAGGCAATTTTTGTGCGACGGCCCAAAAAAGAAGTATGATCAATTTTTGTGTTACTGAAACCCTCTGCCCTACAAATTTTTTTGTTTACTTGACACGTCTATCAATAATTTGAGTCATATATTGTGCGTTTCACATTCCATCCTTTAAAGAGGGGAAGAAAAAAAAGTGAGCCAAGAGAGTAAAAATGGGTTAATGAAATGTTAAATGTGAAGAAAGAAATAAAATAAAAAAAATGTATGAAAGAGTATGGAGAGAAAAATGTATTTAAAAAAGTGTAAAGGGACTTAAATCCTCACAATTTCTAAAGTCAACGAATTTTCCTCTTACTATAAATTTCATTAATAGTAAATATATAAAAGTGCATACATAATCTTTTTTAATCTGAAAAGTGAACAATTTTTGTGAGATAACTCAAAACAGAAAATACAATCAATTTTTGTGGGACAGAAGGAATAATACTCTCAAAAAATTATTTATGAAAGATGAAAGAAAATAAATAAAGTGAAAGGAATTAAATGAAATGAAATAGACCTAAAAAGGTTCCCAAAGGGGTCCAGAAACCTCAAGTCGAAGTACTCAAATCGAGTTCAAGAAAGAAGGAATGTGGACATATAGAACAATAAATGCAATTTGCATTTGGCCATATTTATATTTATTTGGTCTGTGTTCTCAACATTTTTTTGGTTTTTTGTATTTTGTCTTTTTTAAATAGAGAGGATATCAAACCTCAAACAGAAAAACCTGCATTTGCATTGCATGTAACATTTGCTCACCCCAAGATTGATGCTAAGCGACCACTTTCACACCTGATCAAGCTTGATGGACTAATAAACACTTACGGTAGCAAGTCACATTGATAGTTCAATTCATGATATCCCTTTAGATACTAAAAGATACTTTTCCTACTAAAGGTTAGTCTTTATAAAAACAATGTTTTGTACACAAAGTGATTCATAAGTATACACAAACAATTGACCATAATCTACCATTGACAAAAACTCCATTGGTAAGATTATAGGGCACTCGCATGACATCTTTTAACTGTACCAGAATATGACTGTCAATGGTGGATGATGTTCAAACTGGACTATACTGGATTCTGGTTAGAGACGAGACAAGCATCTGCATTCTACGCTAATTAATCTCCACAATGAACAAGCAAGTGCACATGCGCACACAACACATAAAAATATATAATGCATCAATTGGAGTAGCAGTAACAAAAGATTAAGCTCAAATCTTCGCAACCAAGATGATTCTGAAATCCAGATGCCTCAGTTTTGTGTTTCACAAAATGTCCAACGATCAGAGGGAAACCACTGCTTATGTTTCTATCTATCGGAAAAGCCTCGGCATTGATCTTTTTGGAACCTTGCCTTCAAGTTTTAGTCTTCTGTATGCTTCTCTGATGTGGCACGGTCTGATCGGCCCACTATCCTTTCTCTCTATCATCACTGTTCTGGCTGCAAAGTTTACAGTTCCGTTATATAAGATCCCTGCATTTAAATCTTTACTTGCTGTATATTACACTTCTCCTTTCAGAAGTCATCAGCACTTCATTTTCATTTTAAACGCACAGCGGATGTTTTACTTGTCCTTCAGCCTTGAAACAAAGGAAATGGAAATCTAACCAGAAATATAGCATTTAAACCTAAAAATCACTGCCTGCATACCTGTTTCCACAAGCTCACCAACAAAAATCTTTGCTATTCCAGACACAACAATCGTCATAGGTACGGAGATTTTTGCACTGCCGGTGATGCTAGCTAACAGCTGTACCCATATAAAAGAAGAACCAAACATTACACACATTACAACCACTGCCTGCAACTTGAGAAGGCATGACCTATATGCAGCAGAAATAGTGGCTAATGTATATGCTAATAGTACTATATATCAGTCGGCCACTACGAAACCATGCTCGCGGGGTCCAGGGGAGAGAGAGAGGGGGGGGGGGGGGTGGCGGTTGGGGCCTCATTTGGTCACTTATTTTTTTCTCACACTTTAGTGAAGAAGCCAAAAAGTCGACAAAAGGGGGTGAATGCACAGAGTCGGACATCCAAGAAAAGAGAAGCCTCGATCAAAACCTGTTTCACTTCCTTAATGGGATAACACAGCCCTTCAAATGGAACCTATCATTTCTAGTCACACACCATGCCAGAACGTGTCCCTGAGCCCGAGAAATTCTTCACTATAACAATGATGAAAATGACGGGTACCATCATGGATGGATGAGATCTGAAAGGTTGGAGCGATTCCCAGGCAAAAGAGGTCAAGTTTTCATTATCCTCCCACCTCATCCTTTGGCTGTACCACGTCATCTCTATCACTGCTGAATTTGAGTCTTTTTCCCTGAGCCCACCAATGAAGCAAAGAAGAAACACATGTGGTCTTGTTGATTACAATGAAACGTCATATAGTAGCCGAGACCACTACTAACTTCCTATATTAACCTACTCATACAATTATTGTACATTTTTCATAGATATCCACGAGTTTGTTAGATTATCGAACCGAAACAAACATAGTCAATCCATGAAGCGACCACCAATATGTATACCAGAACAACTGCTCGACTCTCACGCTCAGATCACAAACAATGAGCAACTCGAACGTCACCCCTGGACTTGCCTTCAACAAACAAATGACCACAGCAGGAAGAACAACAAATAACATCACCCAAGGACTTGCCCTCAAGACACACAATTCTAAGCACCTCAAAACATGACCATCATCCATGCAGTTGATCCAAAAAGTCTTGGCACAAGAATTGTTGGCAACGCATGGACAATCCAACACAGCAAATATTCCATGAGGGTCATCCAATATATTCCCCCCTCAAGTTAAAACTCCTTCAAGTTGAAACACAACACACAAATAACCATTCGCCTGGACCCAACAACACAAAAGAATGATGTGATACACGCCCATACAGGGCCAAAAAATGAGCTTAAAACATGTCTGAAACTTTGCTGGTCCCTAGCCTGACCCAACACTAAAATCCCACAAATCATCAAAACAGCCAAACTAGATACAGTGGAATAAAGCCCAGCAGGACAAGTACTAAACAGGCCAAGATGCCAAGGTAACCCAAGGATAATGACCCAAGGATAATGACCCAGTGTAGAAACCTCATATTTGTAGGCCTTATTTTATGTTATTAGGCATTATTTTAGTTTAGCTCAGGAGCTCAGGAGGCTATATTTAGTAGGCTTTATTTGAATCAGTTATGTCCACTTTTGTAGGCCCAATTTAGTTGGCCTAGTTTAGTTGGTTTGAATCCAGTTGGTTAGTCCAGTTAGTTGGGCTTAACCCAAGTTAGTGTCTAGATAGGATAGGAGTTCTACCTTTGTTTGGTTTAGATATGAATGTCTGACCCCAAACTCATGATTATCACACGTGTTTTTGAATTAAAAAGGTCTTCTTTTCTTTTTAGAATTCGTTAAGAAGTGAATTAAATTGGGGAAAAAACGACCAGTTTTAGTCTAAACCGGTCGGTTCTCCTTTAGTTTCGGCATGTTCATCTATAAACCGGTCGATTCTCATTTACTAAAGGTTTTTCGGTCTTTTTACCTTAACTCTTTCTAGAGGCTAGAAATGCGTTGTATTTTCTTTATACAGCTTTTCTGCAGCCCTAGACCCCCAGACCTCTAAATAACCCCCCCCCCCCCCCCCAACCAAAGTCTCCCTAGAGAGGGGCCAGTTTGAGAGAGAAAGTTCCCGGAAAAGCCGCTGGTTTCTACGTGTGCTATAAATTAGCAAGAGAGAGAGAAACTAAAAAGGCCATTGTTCGTTTTACTTGTGAGTTCAGTGTTCGTTCAACGTGTCGCGTCATGGAAAATTCGAAGTCGACAGTCAAGCAATCCAAACATTCCAACTCAAGAGGAATAAATCTTCAATTATGTCGTTTTACATTTTTCGCAGAGTATTTTAGAATAGCCTTGGATTAAATTTCCCACATTTTGGATCATATCTAAGGGATCCAATAGCCTTCCGTTAGATAGGAACAGATTTGATAAATACAGATAACTCTCGGATAGAGTATTCGAACGGAAAGATTCATTAGATAATGGACTATTGGTTCTAAGCCATCTCTGGCGATTAATCAACAATTCGAAGTGCTACCAACCGGGATCATTCAATACAACGGTGGCCTGTTCTCCCCGGTCAGAATAGGTGGGCCAATTCCTTCCCTAAGAACCGTAACCAAGTTTTGGTCTGTGGCATATCCAAATACAGTCTCTAAACCTGCCACTAGAAGAAGTTGGTTAGAATTAGAATTATGTTAGAATTAGATTTTTGCTTGGATTAGACTTCTAGTCAGATAGGAGCTTTTAAACATTCAACTAGACAAAGTTGAATTGAATAGGTCCCTAAGAAGCTGGAGACCAAGATGTAGGTCGCCTCCTTGAACTATGAGGATTTGGTCCAGACCGGTCCGCTTTTGTACGTAGGCCATTTGACCACCGTCATCAAATTCACAACAAATTTGGGTGAATCTTAGGTTTTGTTAACCTTTATTTGTAATTTTTTTTCTTTTCTTTTTTTTTTTTTTGTGGTGTTAATTTGTGTTTTTTTGGATAGGAATCTGTTAAATCACCATAAAACAAGTTAGAGATCGTTTAGTGTATAACAAGTTGCCTAACACCTTCCCATCATAAAATATAGCCCCGAATCTGAATCTCCAGTTTCGTGAGATTAAAAAACTTAACTGAACAATCTAGAGTTGAATAGGGTTTTCTTCTTTTCCCTTTTCGTTAATTATTTATGGCGACTTGAGAAGACACTTGGTCTTTTTTCAGAGGTGATTCGTCACGATTGTAACTCATCTGGGGACTAAATTAAAAGGACTAGACTCGAACAAATGTTTGTGATTTGGATGATTTTTATCCTTAATATTTGTTAGAATTTTTATTTTATGCGATTATTGTGCATATACATTTCAAGTGTTTGTTTTTCTTTTTAGAGATCACACACACGCACGATTGTCCCAGCACCCATTCGAGGACAACGGTTAAATGCATCGAGCTTTCTCTGTGCAAGGTGATTTTCGACTGTGCTCTCATCTCCAAGGCCATAGTACTAAGAGCCTCATAGTTTCTTGGTATACCTAACAATTTGCACACGTACGGATAGAGGTATATCGTGCAAATTGTGTCGAGTAACCCAAACCGAAGACTGGAACCACCATACACACCTAGACTGATTTAGGGAAAATTTTCCCTTTAGCGAGAGTCCCCGTTGGTTTTATGACCTTAAAAAACCGGTCGGTACCCTCAATAAAGAGGAAATCACTTTAACGATTGTATGGGTACCCCAGTGAACCGCCGGTAAACTTGAACGAGCGTACTGGACGATTCAACTGGAAACACTTAAACGACTTTAAAACCGACCAGTACACCTATCCCCCAAATTAAAAACTTAAAAATTATGCCAGCCCAGATCTACTATGAGCCTTCACACATGCCGGCGAACTCATAGGTAAACCGCCCAGTGTTTCGGATGGGATTTTCAGTACAAAATTTTTTGCTATCAAACTGGCCGGTACACTCACCAAGTGTACAGTCTGCGAGTTTACAGTCCGCTTGGCAGGTTCACCGGTCAGTTTGACATGCTTGATATCATGATAATATATGATGTGCTTATGTGTGTCCTCTAATCAGGTTGTCCTATCTAAGCTAATTTCTTTGTTCAAGTCCTCTTTCTATCCCTTTATTTCCTAGGATAAAAAAGAGACATTGAAAAAAAAAAGAAGTAAAAAGGATTTTGAAAAGGAAAAAAAATAGCTTTAAGCTCTTAGAAATATCTTTTAGGGTTCGAGTCAGATAGGCGTTCAATCATGGCTCTCCAGTAAGTCTAGGAGTCCATACTCAGCAAGTTTAGGTTAAGCTTATGTTTCGATTGTCTTTATTTGATTTTTTGTTTTTTTTTTTTTAATTTGTGTTTTGGGATGGGAATCAGAAAAATCACCATAAAACAAGTTAGAGACCGTTAGGTATGACAAGGGGCCTAATACCTTCCCATCATGTAGCTTAGTCCTCAAATCAGTCTCTTCGGGTTTCGTGAGATTAGAAGCCCTAATTGGACAATCTAGTGCCGAATATGGTCTACATATTTTCCCTTTTTGATAAATTGTTGGCAATCAAAAATAAATTGCCCAAGAACAAACGGATTTTAATAATCCAAAAAAAAAAACACAATATATTATTTGCTAACACACAAATAATCTCTAACTCACAGCTCGTAGGAGCTTTTTATGTTCAAACTCACACACAACAACAAAAGCTTGGGACCAAGTCCCTTTATATAGGAAATGAAGAGGCGGTGGAAGCTCCACCTTGCCGACTAATACATTGCTGAAATTCTTCTCAATGAAGAATGTGATCTCTTCACAATGAAAGAAAGAAAGGGGTTGCCATCCTACAATTGTTGACTCAGTCAACAATATAAATCGAAGTTTGATTTCCTAACATCCTTCCCTAAACTTGGTTTGATCACTCCAAGCATTTTTTTTAACTTGAAAAATAAATCAGTTTTAAGCGGCTTCGTAAAGATATTCACAATTTGATTTTCTGATGCACAATACTCAACCACGATCTCTGTCTTTCACAAAGTCTCAGATGTAGTGATGTTTAATATCAATATGCTTGCTGCGACCATGAAATACCGGGTTCTTTGTTAAGGCGATTGCTGACTTGTTATCACAGAAGATTGTCGTAGGACCATCTTGTTAATGTTGTAATTCACTAGGCATTCTCCGCAACCAAACTGCTTGAGTAGCACAACTTGTTGCTGCAATATATTCCGCTTCCATTGTTGAAAGGGCCACTACTGGTTGTTTCTTTGAAGACCAAGAAATTGCTCCCGAACCAAGATAAAATACATTACGTGAAGTGCTTTTTCGTTTTTCAGTCACCTACCCAATCACTATTTATATATCCAACTAGCTCAATGTTATTAGCACTAGAGTAAAATATGCCATCATCAAGTGTACCTTTAATGTATTGCAAAATTCGCTTTCCAGCTTGCCAATGAGACTGTTGTGGTGAATCCATAAATCTGCTTACAATCCCAACTTCATAGACAATGTCAGGTCTAGTAGTTGTTAAGTACCTTAAGCTTCCAACAAGACTCCTAAAATTTGTTACATTAACCAAATCACCACTTTCATTTTTCACGGGCTTTAAGCTTTCTTCAACTGGTATTAGAATTGGATTGCAAGCTTCCATCTTAAAATTCTTCAAGATATCTCCTGCATATTTCTTTTGTGAAATAAACATGCCTTTGTTCGTCTGCTTCACCTCTATGCCAAGAAAGTAAGACATTAACCCTATATCTGTCATCTCAAATTGAGCAATCATATCCTCCCTGAATTCTGATAAAAATTCGAATTGTTGTTGGTAAAGATTAAATCATCCACATAAAGGCAAACAATGGCAATGTCTCCATCCTTGTTGGTTTTGACATACAAAGTTCCATCCTTGTTGGTTTTGACATACAAAGTATGTTCATATGGACACTTATGAAAACCATGATCAAGATAAAGTTCCAATAAACTTTATCTTCTTCTCCTTTCTTCTCATAACCTGGTGGTTGCTCAACATAAACTTCTTCTTCAAGTATACCATTTAAGAATGCAGACTTGCATCCATTTGATATATTTTTCAGTGATTTTGAGCAGCTAAAGAAATGATTATACGAACCATATCCAATCTAACAACAGGAGCAAATACTTCAAAGTAATCAATACTTGGCTTTTGCGTGTATCCTTTTGCCACTAACCTCGCTTTATAGCGTTCCACTTCACTATTGGGCTTGTACTTTGCTTTGTACACCCACTTGACTCCAATTGGCTTCTTTCCTTTTGGTAGAATAGTTAACTCCCACGCATTGTTCTTCTCAATGGCATGAATTTCTTCATTCATTGCTTTAATCCAACGATCATCATTAGCTCCTTCCTCGAAGATTACTGGATCACAATCTGCAAACAAAGCATAATGGGCAACATCTTCCTCACTATCATCATCAGGATCATGATCATCACCGACTTCATAATCTTATAATTAAGCAGGCGGATGACATTCACGTTGCGAGCGTCTAAGTAAAGGCGATACAAGTGGAGATGATTCTTCGGGAATAACAGGAGATAACTCTTCGGGAACTGGAGGAGAAGTCGGCTCACCCATTTGATAAATTGTTGCTACTTCTTTGTTTATTAATACTGGTACTGGCAATGATCTCTTTTCTCTTCTAACCAATCCCATACTCCATCTTCGTCAAAAGTAACATCCTGAGTGATAATTACCTTTTTAGTCTTTGGGTTATATAGCTTGTAACCCTTTGTTTCCAAACTATAACCAATAAAGATACATTTGCCAGCCTTGCCATCAAGCTTCTTTCTTAGCTGATCAGGTACATGTGAATAGGCAATATAACCAAACACCCTCAGATGACTAATATTTGGCTTTTGTCGCTCCATGCTTCTTGTGGAGTTTTATCACGAATACTTCTAACAGGCACCTGTTCAAAATATAAACCGCACAAGCCACGGCCTCCGCCCAAAAACTTTTAGGTAATTCCTTACAATGCATCACGCTTCTCACCATATCCATAATAGTTCTGTTTTTCCTTTCTAGCACTCAATTTTGCTGAGGAGTATACTTGGCCGTCAATTGATGCGTAATTCCACGCTTTCTCAAGCAACCATCACAAACAATTAGGGTTGTATACGAACCGAGTTCGAGCCGAACATGGGTGTGTTCGAACTCGGTTCGTTTAAATTCTAGCGTGTTCGAGCTCGGCTCGTGTTCGTCAAGGCCCAAAATATCAGTGTTCGAACTCGGCTCAAGTTCGTGACTCTGAAACTCGGGCTTGACTCGTTCAGCTCGTTTAACGATACGAGCCGAACTCGAGTTCCGAAACTCGGCTCGAGCTCGTGATTAACTTCTGACCAAATCCCTAAATTGGCTCAAAAACCTCAAATCCTTCAAGCAATCAACTACAATGAATCAACTATAAAAGATACAAAGAGGAATTTAGAATAAAAAATACTGAAAAAAGAAATCTCCATCTCCATCTCCAAGCCCTCAATCAGATCCATCTATAACGGATGAGGCATGCTTCTTGTGAATCAGCTCCATCTCCAAGTATTCGAGGTGAGCCTTCGCATTTGCAGCTTTGATCCTGTCGTTACCAAGCCCTCAATAGCTATTGACTGCTTTCTTCCCCGTCCTGTCGAATCGAAATCCGGCGTGGAGAGATGACGGCTTCAAAGACAGGCGATGGCGGCTACGACAGGATGTCCGTGTGTGAAGAGGGAGGGAGAGAGTGAGAGAGGCGGGATCTGTGCAAACTATCAGGCGTGTTTGTGTGTGTGAGATTGAGAGAGAGAAGACGACAGACTAAAGGGAGGCTGCCTCTGATTTGTGGGTATTTAGGTTTGCTTTTAGTTTATATAGTTAGGGTTTCTATTATGTTGGATTTTATATTTTGGGCTTTTAAGGGATTGGGCTATATGTTTATAAGTGGGCTTGGGGTTTTGGGCTAACTAACTTTAGGGCCTGGCCTCTAGATTTAAATTTTAACATATGGTTTATATAAGTACTAATCATTTGAAGAAATTATAGTTAATTTATTATTTACACGAGCTGTTCGCGAACATGTTTGTGAACATTTTAGATTGTTCATGTTCGGCTCGTTTATTAAACGAGCTCTAAAAACTTGTTCATGTTCTGTTCGTTTATTAGATGAACGAACATGAACGAGTTTTATAAAGAACGAACCACGAGCCGTTCGTGAACGGCTCGGTTCATTTACAGCCCTACAAACAATATATTCAGTTCCCCTTTCAGTTCTCAAAGTTTTGAAAGAATAACCGCTTTGCTTTTTAACACATGTCACAAGATTCTTGAGTATTTCACATGCATCAGATTTTTGCTTCAAAAAATAGACCCATGCCTTTCTACTGAAATCATCAAAGAAAGTAATAAAGTATTTGCTACCTCTATTAGATGGAACTTCCACGTAGCATAAGCCTGAATGCACAAGCTCAAGTGGACTTTTGGCTCTCCATGGCTGCCTTGTAGGAAATGGATCTCTATGCTTCTTCCCCATAACACAGGGCTCACAAACTTGATAAAGAACTTGAATAGTTGGCAAGCCTAAAACCCATTCCTTATTTTCAAGGAACTTGATGCTTCCGAAATTCAAATGCCCAAGACGCATATGCCATAACCAATTATTATCAATAATCACAGAATAACAGTAAGAAGAATTACCATAATTAATATTTGTCAGAAATAAACGGTTGGTTGACATCTTTGTCTTCAATATCGTGCCTTCTTTGTATCACTCAAAGTGCATCCGTGCTTGTTAAAACACAAATCATAGCCCTTTTCTGCTAGCTGTCCCACACTCGACAGATTTTGACAAATACTAGGAGCATAGTATACTTCAAAAATATAATTTGAAGACCCATCATTAACTTTAATAGCAATCCTCCCTTTCACTAGAATGAAATTTTGTAGTTATCACCATGTTTCACCGAAGAGTGAAAGAACTCATCATCTAAATCAAAAAAAATTCCTTGTTTCCACTCAGGTGATTACTGCAACTCGAATCTAACAACCACTGACCATTATTACAACTAGTTTCATGACTAGCCAGCAATAAGCTTTCTGGACTATCATTATGTGCTACTCCAGCGTGATTCTCTTTATTTTCTAATCTTCTAGCCTTAGTCGCAGGAAACTCCTCACATGGTGACGCTTCTCTCTTGGAAACTCGCTTTTGCGATCCCAAGTTAGGAGCTCCATGGGATCTCGTCCCAAGGTCATATGGGAACTCGATCCCGTCAGCTGGACAGATATGCATGGAACAAGTGAGAGAGTACTTGAAAATCAAGCCCTTTTCGGCTCAATTACTTCATTTACTTGTTTCTCTCTTCCTTCAAGTCCTTAAAGCCTCTTTGTTTGTTGTTGCCCTCCCTCCCTCCCTCCCAAACTATATTCAAGAAATTGTAATACTTTTTAACGCATTTATTTATTCAAGTCACTCCCAACCTTAAATTCTTCTAGGTCCTTACGCTCCCCCGCCCCCGTTCCCGCCCCCATCCCCGCCCCCGCTTTGTGCAACTAAGCTTCTAGCACAACACTCTCTACTATAATGGCCATACCTTTTACAATTATGACACTGGACATGCGATTTGCATTCAGATTTATAGTGGCCATGTTTTTTGCATTTATAACACTGAATATTTGATTTATCCTAAGAAGATTCATTACCTCATGCTCCTTATTTGGCAGCGATTCTGAAATTCCTGCCTCCTCTGCCTCTGAAGTTTAGGCCTCTTGGATTTTGCTCTGTTCGACTTCTAGTATTCGCCTTCTCATTCCTCAAATGTACTTGGGCTTTTAATGCTTGCTCTATTGAGCTTTGTGACCTTTCATTCATCCACATCTCACGTGACTCCAATGAAGCTTGTAAATCATTGAGAGTCATAGTGTTAAGGTCTTTGGATTCTACATAATCGAACCAACTTGACAGCGTACACATAATTTTCTCTAAAACATCTTTCGTTGTTATTTCATCACCATTATTTTTCATCTCGTTGACTAGTTTTTCTATTCGTGAAAAATAATCAGGAATATTTTCTTCTCTACCTTGCTCCATTAATTTGAACTGTCTTTTTAAACCTTGTAGTCTTGTTCGTTTAACTGGATCTGCACCTTCATAAGTTTTCAATAGAATACTCCAAGCGTCTTTTGCGGTTTTAGTATGAAATATTTTTTTAAGAACTGACAATTCAACTAACTGACATATCAAGAATAAGGCCTTTTCATTAACAGAACGATCACGTACCTGTTGTTTTTCTTCATCTGTCGGCTTATCTTTTTCAACAAAGCCTTTCTCCAGAATTTCTCTATAACCACCACTTCTCAAACATAACTCCATTAAATGTTTCCACATTGCGAAATTATTTTTTCCATCAAACTTGAAGATTGTTGATTGCATTTGTTGAACTCCAGTTGTTGAACTTGACACCATCTTGTAGAACTTGGCTCTGATACCAATTGTTGGCAATCAAAAATAAATTGTTCAAGAACAAACGGATTTTAATAATCCAAAAAAACAAACACTCAATATATTATTTGCTAACACACAAATACAATCTCTAACTCACAGCTCGTAGGAGCTTTTTTTGTTCAAACTCACACACACAACAAAATGGAGGAAAGCCAAAAGTCTACTTGAGCTTGTGCATTCAGACTTATGCTATGTGGAAGTTCCATCTAATGGAGGTAGCAAATACTTTATTACTTTCATTGATGATTTCAATAGAAAGGCATGAGTCTATTTTTTGAAGCAAAAATCTGATGCATGTGAAGTACTCAAGAATTTTGTAACATCTGTTGAAAAACAAAGCGGTTATTCTCTCAAAACTTTGCAACTGATAGGGGAACTGAATATATTGTCTGTGATGGTTACTTGAGAAAGCGTGGAATTAAGCATCAATTGACGGCCAGGTATACTCCTCAGCAAAATGGAGTGGCAGAAAGGAAAAACAGAACTATTATGGATATGGTGAGAAGCGTGATGTATTGTAAGGAATTACCTAAAAGTTTTTGGGTGGAGGCCGTGGCTTGTGCGGTTTATATTTTGAACAGGTGCCCTGTTAGAAGTATTCGTGATAAAACTCCACAAGAAGCATGGAGCGGACGAAAGCCTAATATTAGTCATCTGAGGGTGTTTGGTTGTATTGCCTATTCACACGTACCTGATCAGCTGAAAAAGAAGCTTGATGGCAAGGCTGACAAATGCATCTTTATTGGTTATAGTTTGGAAACAACGGGTTACAAGCTATATAACCCAAAGACTAAAAAGGTAATTATCAGTCAGGATGTTACTTTTAACGAAGATGGAGTATGGGATTGGTCAGAAGAAGAAAAGAGATCATTGCCAGTACCGGTATTAATAAACAACGAAGTAGCAAAAATTTATCAAATGGGTGAGCCGCTTCTCCTCCAGTTCTCGAAGAGTTATTTCCTGTTATTCCCGAAGAATCATCTCCACCTGTATCGCCTCACCTGTATCGCCTTTACTTAGACGCTCGCAACGTGAACGTCATCCGCTTGCTTAATTATAAGATTATGAAGTCGGTGATGATCATGATCCTGATGATGATAGTGAGGAAGATGTTACCCATTACGCTTTGTTTGTAGATTGTGATCCAGTAACCTTCGAGGAAGCAGCTAATGATGATTGTTGGATTAAAGCAATGAATGAAGAAATTCATGCCATTGAGAAGAACAATATGTGGGAGTTAACTACTCTACCAAAAGGAAAGAAGCCAATTGGAGTCAAGTGGGTGTACAAAACAAAGTACAGGCCCAATGGTGAAGTGGAACGCTATAAAGCGAGGTTTGTGACAAAAGGATACACGCAAAAGCCAGGTATTGATTACATTGAAGTATTTGCTCCTGTTGTTAGATTAGATATGGTTCGTATAATCATTTCTTTAGCTGCTCAAAATCACTAGAAAATATATCAAATAGATTTCAAGTCTGCATTCCTAAATGGTATACTTGAAGAAGAAGTTTATGATGAGCAACCACCAGGTTATGAGAAGCAAGGAGAAGAAGATAAAGTTTATTGGTTAAAAAGGGATTTATATGGTCTGAAACAAGCACCGAGGGCGTGGTATATTCATATTGACACTTATTTTCTTGATCATGGTTTTCATAAGTGTCCATATGAACATACTTTGTATGTCAAAACCAACAAGGATGGAGACATTGCCATTGTTTGCCTTTATGTGGATGATTTAATCTTTACCGGCAACAATTCGAAGTTTTTGTCAGAATTTAGGAAGGATATGATTGCTCAATTTGAGATGACAGATATAGGGTTAACGTCTTAGTTTCTTGGCATAGAGGTGAAGCAGACAAACAAAGGCATATTTATTTCACAAAAGAAATATGCAGGAGATATCTTAAAGAAATTTAAGATGGAAGTGGTGATTTGGTTAATGCAACAAATTTTAGGAGTCTTGTTGGAAGCTTAAGGTACTTAACAGCTACTAGACCTGACATTGTCTATGGAGTTGGGATTGTAAGCAGATTTATGGATTCACCACAACAGTCTCATTGGCAAGCTACAAAGCGAATTTTGCAATACATTAAAGGTACACTTGATGATGGCATATTTTACTCTAGTGCTAATAACATTGAGCTAGTTGGATATACAGATAGTGATTGGGCAGGTGACACAGAAAAAAGAAAAAGCACTTTAGGTAATGTCTTATATCTTGGTTCGGGAGCAATTTCTTGGTCTTTAAAGAAACAACCGGTAGTGGCCCTTTCAACAACGGAAGCGGAGTATATAGCAGCAACAAGTTGTGCTACTCAAGCAGTTTGGTTGCGGAGAATGCTTAGTGAATTACAACATCAACAAGATGGTCCTACGACAATCTTCTATGATAACAAATCAGCAATCGCCTTAACAAAGAACCCGGTGTTTCATGGTCGCAGCAAGCATATTGATATTAAACATCACTACATCCGAGACTTGGTAAAAGACAGAGATTGTGGTTGAGTATTGTGCATCAGAAAATCAAATTGCAAATATCTTTACGAAGCCACTTTAAGCTAATTTATTTTTCAAGTTTAAAAAAATGCTCGGAGTGATCAAACCAAGTTTAAGGGAGGATGTTAGGAAATTAAACTTGGATTTGTATTGTTGACTGAGTCAACAATTGTAGGCTGGCAACCCCCTTTGCTCCTTTCTTTCTTCATTGTGAAGAGATCACATTCTTCATTGAGAAGAATGTCAGCAATGTATTAGTCGGCAAGGTGGAGCTTCCACCGCCTCTTCATTTCCTATATAAAGGGACTTGGTCCCAAGCTTTCATAGTGTGCGTGAGTTTGAACATAAAAGAGCTCCTACGAGCTGTGAGTTAGAGATTGTATTTGTGTGTTAGCAAATAATATATTGAGTGTTTGTTTTTTTGGATTATTAAAATCCGTTTGTTCTTGGGCAATTTATTTTTTATTGCCAACATTATTTATTAACTTACACTATGGCAACTCGAGACAGACTTGGTCATTTTTCAGAGGCAGCTCATCACACCCGGCACATGAAGGACATTACTACCAGACACGCCTCAACAAGGAAAGGCAGCATCAGCTTCCAAACTTATCTAAGGTGTCACAGCCAACAAACATGGCCCCATCAGAAATTAATGGAACATTTGCAGCTCTCTCTCAAACGCCCAAATGTACCAACAATAGAACACAGCAACCACCATTCTGCTAGCAGTAAAACCAGAGCTCACCAACATACCATGCATATCAACACATCAAGATACTAATTTCGATGACCAACGGCAAAGCATACTCACTACTGCGGCTATGACATTTGCTGAGCAAATGCACTTAGAGAACAGTTTTGTTGGAGCCAAATTACCTGAGGGAACAGTAAAACAAAACATAAAACTAGAGTACAATGCCCTGCAACGGCATAAGGCCCTCCACCGGCTATTGCAGAATCACAGACACGACCCTTAACCCACTGATACCATGTGCACTCAATGAATGACAGGACAGGGCTCGATTTCTGATTCCAATGAAGCCCTAGGAGGATTTATGCAAAGCTTACACCACTACTAACTTACTATCTTACCCTTACTCTGACAGATGCGGAAGGTGAATAACGGTCTACAACTTCCTTCTCTTTAGTTGGTCCAAGGTTAGTGTCCATCACACAGCAGGGCGTAAGCCAAAAGAAAGCCACCTTAATAGGTGCTTTTGTCTTCCAGATGGCTTACAGAAAAAACACCCCCGGTGGAAAGAAATGTGTAAACAAGTCCAACGCTATGAATCTATCATCAGGTTACCCACCTCCTTAACCTTATGGGCTTACAACTATGTCGCCCGTACTGGTAAAAACCACCCACATAAAAAATTTAAGACAAATTCAGCTTAGCTACAGTCAGCTTAGCATAAATCGAACCAACTAAACATGATAAACAGCTATTTCTGCTTGCTTTTTAAGGAACTACACTAAGAATATATGCGAGCGGGCGGGCGGGCGAATGAGTGAGAGAGAGAGAGAGATACCCTTTTCATGTTAGCTTTCTGAAATCCAGATCTTCGGAATGATTCATACCTACTCATTTGTTCCTCTGTAAATTGTGATAAAATGGCCCTGAAGAAAAACAAAGAGGTGACAATTACTGGAAAAATTCTGCTATGCGATGGACAATGCAACACACACGCGCACATATGTGTCTACAATACTTCTTCAGAACTACGATTTTGATGCTTCCAAGTATCGGTCAGAACTCCTCCCATGCCAAGAATAAAAGAAAATAGGAAAAGTTGTTGGCATAGTTAGTTTTATAAATAAAAGGAAAAAGAGAATGCAAAAAATTCCTTTCAAATTCCTACAGAGAATGCTAGTTTCATTCACCAAAATAATGGGCCTTTATTAGATGCTACTGAGCTACTCCCTTGGCCAGTGTTTCCTCTCTGCTCTTGACCACACTTCTCAGAGATTGGCCTTGTTTGGGCATCAAGCTATAGCAGCCTCGTATTTCTACTCGAATAATGAAGAGCATTGGCCGACGATTTTGTTAGAACCGATAAGAGCCCTCTTCAAGTGCATCGATTGTCTTATTTAGCTCTTCATAGCCTGGTTTCCATTGATTAGTTTGTGATCTATTAAAAGAAATCTCGTGAACAGTGATTAACTATAAATGTTCAACCACATGCATTTCCCCTTATGCAACGTACTCCTTAGTTCCCATTTCCTCATAACCCTACTTTTATTCCACCAAAGTACTCGCAAACCTACCACCCACATGCTCGCACACCATAAAGAAGAAAGCAGCAACTAACTGCAACGTATTTTGGAAACAAAGATAAGAATAAGGGATATAAACATATTTATGATAGACTTTGGCAGGTGAAGACTTAAGAGGAAGACAAAGCATCTGAAAAGACATTCAGCAAAAGTGTCCTTGGTCATACTTGTCAGTATCTTACATGAAAGATACGTGTCCTATGTACAATACAGACATGTGAAAAGGAGTAATATGCTTGCAAAAAATTGAAATGGTATCTCACGTCTCTTCCAATACAGGTTCCAGCAAGCAATATATAAACCTTTAAAATTCAACACTTTTTCCCTTCACATATTTGCATCATCTCTGTCATTCTACATTGTCTAACTACCACAACTAATAACAAAGGGCCTCTCCTAGTAGACAAGGTAATTGTCATTAAAATGGTTTACATTTTCATACTTTATATGCTCTTTCTATTCCTTGGAGTGATGAATATCGAGATGCAAATAGGCTACTTCACATACCCACCAAGGCGCATTGCGCTCAAAAACCCCTTCCATATGGTAAACCCAACCCTGCGTCTATAACCAAGCATTGAGCAAGGGGGCAAGCATGTTCGCCACAGAACCAAGGGCTTCAAAGTTGTTTTTGACAACTTTTGTCAAGTATAGGTTTGAGTATAATCTTCTAAATCGTGAAAGATCTATGCTAGAGGATACTATACCCGATGTGCGCAGAACTAAAATTTTATATCGATCACACAAGGGGGTTTCCAACAATTTGCTTTATTTTGTCATTTGAGATGTATACCAGCTTCATAGAGGTTGGGATGCGATCCCCATTATAATCATACTTGGACCAGTGACTATCCGGAAATTAAAGGGCTTCCTTCTGTGGTTCTCTCTTGTTTCCAGTAACCTTGCCTTTTTCATTTTCATCGCTCCTAATTCTTTTAGTCTTACTCTCGTTTCCCTTCTAAAATAAGTTCAGTTTTACTTGATTTCCATTCCGGTAACAGGAGATACAACTCAAGCTAGAACGTTGACAGCTTTAACTACTGTGTGAATATACAGAAAAATAAGTTGTCATAACACTCTAAAAATCCATCGATTTGACGGGACAAAATATATCCTTCTTCATGATTATATAGGGAAAAAGATAATCGCTTTGCACGTTCATAATTCTTAGAAAGTTGATAATAATCATCAAAGATAAGCACCTTAGAAAATCACTATGCCCTTTGCGGGGTATGGCTTGTTACAATCTTACATTTGCTTAAAATCAAAGATGAGCAGAATCACTATTCCCTTGGGTAAGGTTTGTTACATCCTGACAGTGCATAGTACAGAAATTATCATCACGGATAAAAGTTCATTAGACATACGCCTCAAAGTCACATAACTAAAAAATTGTCCACTACAGTACCGGTATCAGCTTCTGTCACACTAGTACCCCTATTAATTTCAAACAGTTACCAGTATATAATGCTTAAAAGAAAGTATGTCTGACAACCTGACTTTTTAAATGGTGAATATATTCTAGACATCCAGTAAAAGACAGTTTCTCACAAGGAAGGGAGTATTAATAGATGGCCTTTCTAGCAACAGTAACGAGCAAGAACTGAAATTCTAGCAAAAGATAATAACAACATAGTAAAGGACGGAACTGAAAAGGTACGGGTTTGCATAAGAAAAATTCTATCATGGTGTAGAAACACAAAATATAACAAGAAATTCATTTATCAAATACCGCTCATATAAAAGGGTACTAAAAGTTTCGCCCAAAAAAAGGCACTTCATCTCATATTTTTAAAAATCACATACAAACACGTAAAATATGTCTCTCTGCGAGTTAACTAACTAGGGTGTTAAGAAAAGATTATCAGAACTTACTGCATCTTGGCCATTTTATCAGGGTCACCACTAGATGAGAACTTTCCAAGCTCAACCTCCATGTTCTCATCCTCATCATCATCATCTTCTTCTTTGTTCTTGGTGGCACTCACGGTCCCTCTAGTGTTTAATGTAGTGGCAGATGTCGAAGGGTAAACCGAATTGATACTGGTATTGGCATCATGATCTCCTTGGCCATTAACAGTGAGCTGTGCAGCTGGGGTTTGAGTTTCGGTCCCATCAGGGTCAATGGGAGAATCAGGTGGCGATTGTTGATCACCAAATGCAGCTTCAAAAGGATCCTTGGACTGCTTCATAGTCATATCTGCTTTCCAAGAAAACTGTCAATAATCATATAAGTCATATACCGATCGACAAGGATTGTAAAGGAAGTACAATGCAGATTACATCTGAAGTCAAAGATAGTTTTGCTAATTTACATACTTTGCAACTTTTATTTTATTTTTATTTTTTCCATATTTCATTCAAATTTTGCTTGTTCTGCATTTGCTTTTCTCTAAGTAAATATCACCTGGAGTCTAATATGAATAGGGGTTGTGCTTTACTCAACATATTAAGCCTGTACTAATATAAGTCAGTGTAGAGTGTGCCTTGCAGCAGAGGACATTAAACGACCTCAAATCCATGGCCCCGCGGCAATGCCTCCCTCAAAAAGGCTAGCCACATAGGTTCTTATAAGATCCAGGCAGGGTCTTATTAGGCCAAAACACAGTCTACCTCATCTGATGTCGGATATCACAAAGACTGAATCACGTCATTCTTCATTGTTCTTTTGCTTAAGAACTGTGGCCATTCCCGTGTTCGCTCTCTTTTGTGAGAATAAGCGTCATTATAATGGGTTGTTGAGTTCAACCTTAGTGATGGAACAATTAGTTTTTAGATGCTTATGCTCTTGGACGTCTGCTTCGGCATTGGAGTCTTTAGATATATCGTTAGGAGTCTATCAATGGTCTGAGATATAACTTTTGGATCTGGGATTTTTCTGGCTATTTTATGGACTACCTGCATACATTGGTTCGCCCTTGTGGCGGTTTCTTTTTCTGATACACCTTTACTTATCAGGAAAAAGAAGATATTAAGCCTGAAATTAATTTTATAAAGTGATGGAAGTACTTGCACAACATATTGGTAATGACAACAGTATGCTGGCATCGAGGTCTACAAGCGTGACTAGACAGCTATGAAGCACAGACAGAGTGTGGGTACGGTATGGAGGCGGATGAAAATTTTGGGATACGGATGCCGCGGGGATGCGGCAAATTTTTGTGTATATTTTTTCAATCATCTATACTTAGTATTGAATTTTTAAATACAACGGGGACCATTTCAATCTTAAGAAAGTGCATAGAAGGAAACACTGCAATTTAATTTAACCATGCTACAATAGTACAATACTGTCAAATACATGATAACGACCACCAAATACATCATAAATTAGCAGCATCAAATTTTGAAGCCTAGACACATACTTCCATGATGGTTTTGTCTCATCATCAACACCACCAAAAGCCGGGGTAGCAGCAGTATCGGCGATTGACATATTTTACTCTAAAGTCTATAAAAGGGGATATTACACAGCCTGAAAAACATTGAAACACTGAAACTGCTCCAGCCTCCACAAAACATGAAACAGAAAAAAATTGATTTTAGTTGGAACATGAAAGAGAGAAACACCGAAACGTAATTGGGTGGAGATCGAGGTCGAGGTGGAGACCGAAACAGTCAGAAAAGAAAATAATGGACCACAAATAACATAAAACATGAAGAACTAAGGCAGAAGAATGAAAGCAAAGAGAGGAAGACAGAAGGCAGAAGGCAGAGGCGTAGAGCAAAGTGAGAGGAAGACACCTTTCAAAAAAAATTTGCTGCCGGAGGTCGTCACCGGTGGTCGTGGGTGGTCGCCGGTGTTGCTACTGCTGCTACTGTCTCTCTCTCTGAGTTTCTCCCCTCTCCCTTCTTCACATGTGAAGATCTGCCCCAGTATTAGGTTAGTAAGAGTTTTATTTATGCATGTTCAACCCCCCGAAGCTTCTGTTTTATGTTTTAACCCTTTTGCAAATTATGTTTTGGACCCATAAGCTATGTTACATGGACTCGGTGTCGGTGTCCGGATCGGGTACGTGTCCGAGTATCTGACTCGCCTATTTTCGAAATTCTAGGATACGTGGACACCATCCAAAAGTTGGACACGGGTACGGGGACACAACTAAAAATTTTAAGATACATAAAATACTTTAAATGAGATGGAGTGTTAAATATTTTTTTTACAAGTATATATAAATTTCACAGAAATTATATACAATTACTGTCCAAAATAAATAGGTATTTCTTTTTTTGGTTGAACAATATACATTTTGTTTTGATTTAGATATTTGTTGAACCTTTTTTATAAGTCAATGCGAAAAAGTTGGGGAAAAGCAAAAAAAAGCAAAAGAAAGACAAAAGACCACCCACGTGACTCCTGGCAGATCGCAAAAGGTACTCTCTCTCTCTCTCTCTCTCTCTCTGCTCTTCTTCTTCTTTTCTTCCTCTTCTTTTCTTCTTTCTCAGAGGTCGATGGCTATCTTCTTCTCTTTTCTCAGAGATCTTCTTTTTCTCTCTCTCAAAAACATTCACAGCTTCTTCTTTCTTCGATACTTACCGTCGCTCTCTGGCCGGAATGTCGACATGGCGTATCCGTCCGGCAGCTGACGGATCCCGTACCCATGTCGGCGTCGAGTCGTGTCGACACCGTCCCTCACCCCAAAGTGAAGGGTCCATGTAACATAGCCCATAAGGATCCAATAAGCACCCAACTCGTATCCTATCCACACTTGAGCGGCGCCCGGTATTTACGAAATCAGAAAAATATATATATAGAGCAAAATTGCCAGACACGCACCCGACAGGCACCCATGCTGCTGGTGCTTAACTCATTCTGAATCACTTGTGGTTCATAGCTAGACAGTGTTATAACGAAAGTCCAGCAATGTTAGCAGATTAAACATCGTTCGTCGTTCTGCCATCGCTTAGCAGATTAAATACCGTTCAAGTCCATTCAACTTTCGGTGTCTGGATCGGACACGTGTCCGAGTGGCAGACCAGCCTATTTAAAAACTATAGAATACGGGGACGCGGATCCAAACATCGACATGGAGGCAGGGATACGTTTGAACATATAATTGCATATAGTACTTTAGATAAGAATAGTACAAAAAATAGGGAGTATATAGACATTAAGAAGATTTAGATGGGCTCTGCTTGGAAGTACCAAATAGATTATAAGATTGTATTGCGCTGACCTTTAATGATGGTGTTTTGTTGGAAAAGAAAAAGGAGAAAATACAAGTGAAGGTTATTTAATGATGACAAACAGGCATGGTTCTCAATATCTCTCTCTCTCCCCCCTTTCTAACCCCCCCCCCCCCCCCACACACACACACACACAAGATCTGAACTGTCTTCTTCTTCCTCCGACCTTCATCTTCCATCATCCATATCATCCATGACGACAGATTCCGCAGGATGCCTCACCAATAGGCAACTTGACGTGTCCATCCAGCAGATGGCGTGTCCAGTAGGATCATGTGCTGGTGACCATGTCATGTCGTGTCACCACCAGTACTTTGCCCCCAAAGTTTCGAGCCCAAGAAATATAGCTTTCCAGATATAGTGAAATCTATTGCAAAGAAAACCATCTTGATCAAAACTCCAATTTCAGTTTAACAAACGCATCCCTTCACAACCCCCTTTTTCGCCAATACCATTGCCAACAACCATCAATGTGGCTACTGTCTACCATCTTGACAAGCACAAGTCATTAAAGCTACTCAACTCAATGTTTGTCAGGGCACCATGGAGCGGCATTTGCCATTAGCTGTGCTTGCATATGGGGATGTTTTCTTTCCATCAAGTACTTATCTTATTTCTTCCCCAATTTGACAGTATCTCTATCACCTAACGGAGAATAATTTTTACAGCTTCATGTGCAGTTTAATCATACTTACAGGAACTATCTAAATAGATGGCGTGCTTGCCCTATTACAGGTTTCCTTGTGAACTCTTTTAATTAAGCTAAGCGGCATGGACCACCTCAAGCTGAGCATACAATAACCATCCGTCTCGGGCTAAGAGTAAGTCACATCTCAGTAAACATGATGGACCGATGTGCCAAGGAAAATAATTCACACGTATAATAAGCGTAGACGAACTACATGGTTCAATAAGTTCTATGTGTTCCTAAATTTTCTTTATTTTACTTTATGTCGTAACCGTAATAGTTTTGATCCCGTACTAGTTTGCCCAAGCCTTATTCTTCGAAGCAAGGGTGTACGATTGGGACCAGAATGTTAAATATGTGAAGTTCAAAAGTGCTGATTTGACAACATACAATAGAAGTACACAAGTAATGGTCTAGTTTTCAGAGAGCAGATTATGCATCCCCTTACTTTAGGGATGTTTCATTTATTTCTTTCTTTATAGGTTAATTACTAGTAAAAGAAACTCGCTCGACAGGAAAACCTATACAAGAAAAGAAAGTCAGCCACATAAGCATGGGAATAAACAGTCCAAAAGTTTGGAAGAAGCGTTTCCCACTGCCAAACAAAAAAAAAATTAACGAAAACAAACCTTTGAGCTTAGGTACAGGCATGTCCACCCCCTCAAACACCCTCATAGTACTTTCTTCCGGTACGCACCATAGCAAGCAATGGGGAAAGTTCCCCAAAGTTAGCAGTCCATCTCCTCCACTTCAAGAACGACCAGCCCCAAATCCTTAGCTTTGCACAAATCATGTTCCAGAGTTCCTTAACCACTTCATAGTGCAATAGAAGGTAGCTCACCTACTCGCCATCAGCTTTACACATAGAGCATCACTTGACATAATTGATCCTTCTCTTCCGCAGGTTATCACCTGTCAAAAATAGCCTGTCTAGTAGCTTCCCAAACAAAGATATCAGCTGACCACGGAAAGGAGGCAGCTTCTCTAAAGGACAAGATAGCATGAAATGATTTGACCAAATCAAAGTTCTAAACATCTCCCTTCCACAAAAACTCTGTCGTCCCCAGATTGCACTACTGAAGAGTAAATACATCTGAAAAAGTTGCAACCAACGCCAATTTGAAAGTTTCTCGTGAACGGAGAACTCCATACCAGGTCAGGCAATCAGCCACAAATGCCTGTTTGTTGCTGGCCACATTTTACGACTTCAGAAAAGATTTCAAAGCTCCTCCTCTCCACACAAATGATCAAGCCAAAAACAAAATGAGTCCCATCACCCACTTTAAAGCGCAGGTGTTTTGCAAATCCCACCATCTCTTGCTGATACATATCCAATTACTAAAACCATAAACACTCACGAATCCCAATATCAAACCAAGAACTTCCCCATCCCGAATTCCCCAAACACCATCAAAAGAACCTCTCTATCACCCAAAATCTCCACAAACACTTGCCAAGGAGCGCATAACGAAAAGCTTTAAGTTTTTATGTCCAATAACTGAACACACTTCACCAGATGCAACGTCTTCTCCTCTTCCGACTCTTTGCCATTAAATTATATTTCCAATCTCTTCGCAACAGAAATCGGTATCACCAAAAGAGACATAAGATAAGTTGGCAAGCTAGAAAAGGGGCTCTTTATGAGGGTGAGACGACCTCCTTTTGAAAGGCATTACGTATTACATCCCACCAATCTCCTCTAGCAAAAGGTTTGACACCAGACTCCAATGATAACTGATTCATAACGTAACACCAACAAAAGACCTAAATAAGCAAAGGCAAACTCCCATGAACTCAAAAAATCCCCAACCGGAAAATCCCACTCTTCGCAACATTACTGCTTAAAATGGAACAAGTTTGGAAGAACAAGAGCACCAAGTGCAGGTGGTGCAATTGAGAACTCGTCTCGTCCGCATAGCAAAACCAAGGACAATGGAAACAACAACTGCGAAACTGTAAAGCCAAAATATGAAACCTCCCTGCCAAGAAACCTCCGAAAACACCATCTGACGGGGCTCGACCAACTAGCATGCTCAAAGAGTCCCCCTGCCACCATCCCAGAGAAGAAAAGAAAAAACATGCCACAGAGCCATTGATGATCGCCAACAGCTTTGCAGAGGAAACACAAAGGTCCATCCACAACCTCCACCAGGCTCCAAACCCATACCGTTCATCAGGTAGAACAAGAGCCCAGTTTCCATGACCAAAGGACTTATCCAACTATAGCTTACTAATGAGACCAGACTCCCTAGCTCTGATTCTGGACGCCAAACATTTATTAGCAACCAATACTGCATCCAAAATCTGTCTACTGCCCAAGGAAAGCATTTTAAGGTTCTGATATCACATCAGCAATCACCTTCTATAGTCTCCTTGTAACACCTTGAACAGCAATTTGCACATGCTGCCTACTAAACTAATAGGCTGAAAATCTCGAGGATCATCCCGCCCCCTTAACAGTTATTGGTGCAATTAATGCGGCAGTTAAACTTCTTCACAATCACTTCCGGAAAAACCACAAAGAAATCATGAGCGTCCTCCCTCACCAGTGTCCAGCAATTTTGAAAGAACGTCATGTCAAAAAACCATCTGGACCCAGTGCCTTACCACCACTCATAGCCTTAAGGTCCGACACAATATCCTCTTAGCTAAAAGGAGCTTCAAGGGACTACCTTGCTATTAGAAATTCAGGCCGCCAAGTATAGGTCTGCTATATTGTTCCTCCTGAAGTAAACTTGGGTAAAACATCTTGATGCCATTTTTAATTCCCTCATGTGAATAGAACTCCAGTCCATCCACAACAATCTTGCCAATCTGATTGGACCACTTATGAGCATTCACGCGTGACTGAAGAACTTTGTATTTCCCTAACCCATAACGTCCATAAACCTAATGCACCTTTTCTCGCACATGAGTAAGAAATTAGGTTCCCTTTTGGAGGGCCATTTGCCAGCTAATCTCCTCTTTGCTACAAGACAAAGCTCCTACCAGAATGTCAATCTCCTGAACTTCTGCCACACTCTATCCAACTCACCTCAAGCCTTCAACAATTACAGCTCAGCAAAACTAGTATTACCTACCACTTCATAATTTTCTCCACCAAGCGCTAACAAGGTCTAATCAAAATAGTAACTTATCACTCCTGAGACAAACACTGCTCACGAACAAAGGGACATGGTCCGAAATGATCCACAGTAGACACGACTGGGTCACTGGTGGAAATCTTTCTTGCCAATCAGAAGTAGTAAAAAACCTAACAATCCTCGAACAAGAATGACTATTCAACCCCCCCCCCCCCCGCCCCCGGGACCAAGTATAGTGTCCACTGTCCAATGGCAAGTCCACTAATCCCATCAAATCAATAAAGTCCTTAAAATCCAACATATTCAAAGCCAAAATTTTTGCACGCGGTAATAATATAACATTGAAAAAACCTGCTATAAACCAAGGCCTCCTCTAGCTAGAATACCACCACAAGCTCATTCCACAAAGTGCAATTCTCATGAGTATTGGTGGGCCCATAGAATCTCGAGAAGATCCATGTAAAATCCTTTATGTTACATAACCCTGGAGACGTATACGGGTATGAGTGATGGGTACAAGTGCTTGTCCAAGTGTCAAGTTCGTCAGATCCTCGAATTTTAGGATACAGATAGAGCGAAAAAAGATACGAACTCTGGAAAAGGGTACTTGAGACACAGTTGTGCATTTAAGTTCATAATTATATATTTTTGTCATTTATAATTCTTTTTAGTGATTACACTATTTAAAATGTCCACAAACAAGTCTTCATAAAAATCAAAGTTACAACTGCTGTGAGAAAGGTCAAAAGTAAAAACTGGAGCGTGCCATCGCATCAAGCAAAAGTTTTTTTTTTCCTTTTTTAGTTGTTATATAAAGCTAAAATTTCAAGCTTCCATTCAGCTTCAAATGAGTTCCTTTTTCCAACTCTACTCTGACAAGATATTATATAAAGTGGTGCACATAGCTGCGCCAGATTCTAGATGAAGCCAAATCACCAACTGCATTAATTACTTGACTGGATGAAAGAGCACACTGCAAATGTGCAAACTGCAAAGGGACCAGGGACAAATAATCGACACCCAAAAGTTGACTACATACACGCGTGTGAGTGGATACATGCATAGTCAGTAAAACACGTTTTTTTGTATGCGTGTTCTAAAAGAATTTGACGGTCTCAACAGATCCTAGTCTAATGGCCACAATCCACTCCCTCCCTCTTCCTTGACACAGTGTTTTTGTCGACCTAATCTCCGCCATTGTTGGACTATCGAAGCTCTGGAAGCATCTCAGCGCCACCGGAGCTCAGCAAACATCTACACAATCGAGATAATGAAGGCCGAATAGGTCGGAGTGTTACGGTGATTGAATGCTACAGATCTTACTTTAACATCACTCTAATGCTATGAATTTATCAAAAAATGCAACCCATAAAGTAGTAACAAACTTAAGCTGCAAGATCAAGAATGTGAAGGAAACCAAGGCAATTTAACAATGAAGCAATTCTCTTCCTAAACAATTACATCTCTAGCGCTACTAGAATTGAGTTGTCATATGTGGTTCTCACGTCACGTTTAACAATACATGTTCCTCCAAAGTTTGATTTTCCAGGTCATTGATAATTTTAATTGCATCTTAACTTTCAATTGTATCCAGTTAGCATAAACCTAATGAATCTCATATGTGCATCACTATTGCAATGACATAACGAAGCCCTCAACTAGGCGGAATTCGACAAACCTTAATCAAAGTCAAAAATTTTAAAAAAAAAAATCAGGAGACTGTCGTCTAGACATAATTCATGAAGATGATACAAATTACGTAAAAGCCGCAATTGAGAGGTAGAGAGTTACCGCAAATTAACGATTGCTGAAATTTTCAATAATAGCTATTTGCTCAAAGCTACAAAATAAGATCACAAACATACACAGACACACTATTACAACTCAAGCTGTGAATATGAATTCTAATTAGTGCAAAACTCAAAAGGCTAAGACAACCCGTAATGAGACAACATCAATAAAACCACATTAAAACCCAAAAAAAAGTAGGGGAGACCTTTAACTTACCTGAATATCCAATGGCCGAATCGACGGCTTGAATTTGATCATGCGATTAACCTTCTGCTTTCCTGTGTAAATATACAGGCCAACAGCCACATTTTGTAATGCAGCCTCTTCGAATAAGGCGGTTCACTTTTTCATTTCTCTTTTTCTTTACTACTATTCTTATGCACAGGGAACAACAATAAGCAAGATTTCCATTGACAAAGTTTACTCTTGAATGTTATTTTTTTTATTACTTCTTTCATTGAGTAACAATAGTAGTGGTAATAATAACAACAAAATTATTATTTTCATTTTTATATGATTTTTCTACCATTTTTTATCGTTAAAAATAAACTATAGTAACATTGTTAGCTTGTAGGTGAAATAGCATAAAAAGTGATAGGAACAATATTTTCTAAATTAAAACAATAATGAAAATAATAATCTTTATGTTGAGATTTTCTTTAATAAAGGCAGTAAGAAAAGAATAAAAATTACACAAAAATGTTAAAAATTAAAAGAGGAATGCGAATAGTTGCGTGAGACTAGCGACTAAAACGGCGTAGTTTTGCACTTTTTTTTCTTTCAATTCTTCTTTTTCTATTTTCTCCCTCCTCCCTAATGACTCTTTTTCTCTTTCTACCCAACACATATCAGATATCTGTCGCAGTGCCAACCAGCCTCCATCGCCAGCGACCCTCTGTTTCCACCGTCAATACCACACATAGCTATAGAAGCCACCCATTAATTCTCCTCCACTAGTCTGGCATCATTAATTTGATTAGTAGGTCCCTTACATAGGTAAAAATTGTTTAGCTCGCATTGTAGATAGCTTTATTCTCTTTAAATTTATCACCATATGTATCGATGAACTTGAGCCATTGCATTGATTAGCAGATCCAATATAAGTTTTGAGAGTTGATCATTTGAATCGAGGATTTTAGTTCGAGGGTGTTGAAGCTCTGAATTTTCGAGTCGTTACATTTAGTATCAGAGTATAGGTATTATGATCTTGTAAACTCGTAATTAGGTTGACAAGAGTGGAAGTTAGAATACAAGGTTGGATTCTGTAGAGTGCAGTCATATGTTATAATTGCTTCGTACTTTAGTACACCATAGGCTTGAAGTTAAGCTTGCTACTATCAAGTAGATTATGCAAGGAGTATAGTTTGGTATGTTATCTGAAAAGCGTAGCGGAAACATGGTGAATTAGAAATTAATTTAATTGGTTAAGTTTGAAGTGGAGTAAATATAGTTTAATGAATTTCATACTCGCTAAGGCATAACAGTTTCAAAGTTAAGTAATGATATCTAGTTGGTTGGATTATAGAAGCGTAGGTTATAATCTGATTACACACACACACACATTGTACAGTAAAATGTTTGAAGTTTATTGAAGCTGCTATTAATGTTCTCGACTCATATTTTGGAAGTTATATGCAACACTCAAAAACGAGGTGCAACGTGTATCCCCCCCCCCCCCCACCCCCACCCCACACGCACACAATCCGATTGTCTCTTTAGGTTAAAGAACTTGGAACTTTGAAAGTAACGTGGTCTCGAGGTTAGAGACATGATAATTTTGAAGAAGGTTTCCTTTTGGAATTGGTTATATTAGATTTTGAATTTTTGAATGTCAATTTAAGAAAAAACAAAAAATCTTATGAACATAGCTTTTTCAATTTAAGCGTATTTGAAATAAGCACTAAATTATTAAACATCAAGGTCATCAGTTCGTGAGGTTCTGGAACCATTAGAGCGCAAGTGATAATCTAATAGCTTTGATTTTGATGTTACAATTTGAAAGTGAATTATTACGTTTGAGTATTTGTGGGACATGAATTTCGGTGTAGAATTTAGGGAGTGAGTGAATGGGAATTATGTAGCGAAAGCCTAGTGTCTGGACGTTGTAAGTGTTGTAAAATTCGAGGCCAAATTTCTTTGACAGAAGAATAATGTAACGAGGACAAATTTCTTTAATAGAAGAATAATGTAACATCTCGGTCCCAAATTCAAAGGATTAAGTATGATAAATTTACTTGAACTATTAGCAACGATTGAACGGTATAAATGGAGAAAGGGTAAACTGTAGAGATAACATTATTTGAGGCACTATTTATCGGTAAATTAAAATGTGTTGAACACTGATGGTGCCGGAAATGGTTCGATGATACGTGGAGGTGCCACAAAGGATGCGGTCTGAGTTGGCTTCCAGGTAGGCAACGTGGGAGACAGCAAGGACGGCGCAAGGGCCGAGGACAAGGCTCCCCAGACAGGTCGTGAGGGGTGGCAGTGCTGCGCAGGCAAGGTGACGATGAACAGGACCGACAGTCTGCAGTCCGTAATGAGGGTATGGCGTCCAGGGTCCGTAGACGGGAGTTCAAGTATATTTCTCTCACTAGAATTCCAGAGAGAATGTTTCCTTTAGAGAGAGAAAGTGAAAAGTCCAAATGAGAATCCGATCCTTGAAAAAGCTCCAAAGTCCACTATTTATAGGCAAAAATGTGCATGTGTCATAAGTTGACATGTGTCGCCCCCTGGGAACGACACGTCACCAGGGGGCCAACGCACTGACCCTTCGTTGGACTGCCGGTTCCTAAGTTCGTGCTGCCCTGCCCTTGCAACATCTCTCTGCCTGTCTGAGGAGACTGATCATGCCGCGGTAGCATGGTCAGAGTAGCCCGTTGCCCCAGCCTCCAGTCCAAGCCCTTACTGAATCCCACAGGTCTGGCAGCGGCGGGGAAGACCCGACGCCCAGCTGCCAGGTGGACTAGGCAAGATGCCCTTCCGAAGACCTGCTCCCGTCTCCGAGTGACCCGGGGGTCATAGTCCTTAGGGGTGCCGACGCGAGCCCCCAGTGCCAGAGCACGTAGGCTAGTCACGCAGGCACCCTGGCGGAGATAGTGTCCTGGAGGAGTAGCCTATCCCGTAAGCATATAACATGATTGCAGCGCATGGGGCGCGGTTGAGTGCGGGCGACGAGGGTCGCAGAGTGATCTCCGAGCGACGAGGGTCGTTGCGTGGATGGCGCGCGACCGTGAGCGACGGTTGTCATGGCGACAGAGCGGCCACAAGTGACGGTCATCGAGACTACGGGCGACGGTCATCGCGACGAAGGGGCACGGCCGAGAGCGACGGTTGTCGCGACTATGGCGGAGTGCGGCCGCGAGCGACGGTCGTCGTGACAATGGGGTGGGGTCAAAGGTGACGGCGTCGGTGTTCAAGGCAGGTGGCCGACCCCCATGGGGTGGCCGACCCCCAAGGGAGGCCGACGCTTGGGGGAGGCCGAGCCTAGAGGGAGGCCGACCCCCAGAGGGTGGCCGACCCCTTGGGGGAGGCCGACCCTAGAGGGAGGCCGACCCCTCGGGGTGGCCGACCCCCCAGGGTGGCCGACCCCCTTGGGGGAGGCCGACCCTAGAGGGAGGCCGACCCCCCGAGGGTGGCCGACCCCTTGGGGTGGCCGACCCCCAAGGGAGGCCGACCCCTTGGGGTGGAAGGCACGCCGAAGTCGCTTCACGAATGGTTCACGTGACTTGAGCATGCGTTGCTTTGACCGGCCCTCGAGCGTTGAAAAGTTGACCGCTGACTGGGTGATGTGTCGTGCAAAGTGGGTCCCTTGGCGGGTCTTGGGGTGCGACCAGAATAGGGTATGAACATAAGCCCCCTGCGTGCGGCGGGCGCGGAGGGGCAACCCGAGCGGGCGTCGCATGCATAAACGATGTGGTTACAGCCCCTGTTGCTGCGGGGGCCAAGGTTCCTGGTAATGGAGCCGGCGATGACGCTAAGCCCGTGTAGCAGTTTGATTGAGCCGGCGATGGCTTCAAGGTTGTGAGCCCATCCCGTAGTTTGATTGTGCCGGCGATGGCTTCAAGGTTGTGAGCCCATCCCGTAGTTGATTGTGCCGGCGATGGCTTCCAGGTTGTGAGCCCATCCCGCAGTTGATTGTGCCGGCGATGGCTTCAAGGTTGTGAGCCCATCCCGCAGTTGATTGTGCCGGCGATGGCTTCAAGGTTGTGAGCCCATCCCGTAGTTGATTGTGCCGGCGATGGCTTCCAGGTTGTGAGCCCATCCCGTAGTTGATTGTGCCGGCGATGGCTTCAAGGTTGTGAGCCCATCCCGTAGTTGATTGTGCCGGCGATGGCTTCAAGGTTGTGAGCCCATCCCGTAGTTGATTGTGCCGGCGATGGCTTCAAGGTTGTGAGCCCATCCCGTAGTTGATTGTGCCGGCGATGGCTTCAAGGTTGTGAGCCCATCCCGTAGTTGATTGTGCCGGCGATGGCACTAGCCCGTGCTGGCGCTCAGCCCATGCCGCAGGGAGGGGTCCTCGTGCAGGAGCACTACGAGCGGAGCCTCCAGAATGCCGCACACTCTAGAGAGTGGGTTGAAGGTCTTCCATGCCCATGGCGGGGGCGCATGGTGTGGTGAACGGGTGTTATGCCCGGAGGCTTGTAACATGGTCGTGGTGCATGGACATGGCGACGATTGTCGCGGGGACAATACATGGTGCCGGAGCACATGTCATGAAAGTGGTGGGGCGACGAACGTCGCGAAGCAATACTTTGTGCCGGGGCACATGTGATAAGAATGGCGCATGGGTGCGGCGACGAACGTCGCGGAGCTATACTTGGTGCCGGGGGCACGCATGATGAGAATGGCGCACGGGCGCGGCGACGAACGTCGCGGAGCTATACTTGGTGCCGGGGGCACGCATGATGAGAATGGCGCACGGGCGCGGCGACGAACGTCGCGGAGCTACACTTGGTGCCGGGGGCACGCATGATGAGAATGGCGCACGGGCGCGGCGACGAACGTCGCGGAGCTATACTTGGTGCCGGGGGCACGTATCATGAAGATGGCGCACGGGCGCGGCGACGAACGTCGCGGAGCTACAGTTGGTGCCGAGGGCACGCATGATGAGAATGGCGCACGGGCGCGGCGACGAACGTCGCGGTAGTGCATCAAGTGACCATTGGCGTTGAGCGCGCGTTGTAAAGGGCGCGATGAGTTGGCACAAGCGACGCGGTTCAAGGAGATGGCACGCGGGCGACGGGGCCTGTCGCGGAGCTGTCATGTGAATGCGTGCGACGAAGGTCGTGGAGGTGGCGCGCGGGCGCGCACTGCGGTCATAGCGGTGACGGCGCGTGGTCGACAAACTGTGGCGAGGCGCCGGCGGACGGGAGCGTAAAGTAAAGGAAAAAAGAAAGAAAAAGAAAAGACAGAAAGAAAGAATAGAAAAAGAAAGAAAGAAAGAGAAAAATAAAAAGAAAAAGAAAAGAAAATTGCCCACCCCTATATAAGGAGCGGAGGGGGGCAGGGCGGAGGCACCGCCATTTGTGCCTACGCAAGTCAGAGAGAGAGAGAGAGAGAGAAAGAAAGAGAGAAAAAGGGATGGTGAGAGAAGAGGTGGAATTGGGCGAGGGGTCGTCGGGGCCAGGGGGTCGGCCAGTTGGTGGCTCTGCGAGGGGAGGGGGGTCGGCCAGCCACGGGGGCTCGGCCGCACGAGGGGGGTCGGCCCAGCGAGGGGCGTCGGCCCAGCAAGGGGGATCGGCCGGGCAAGGGGGGTCGGCCCAGCGAGAGGGGTCGGCCGCGCATGGGGGGTCGGCCAGCCACGGGGGGTCGGCCGCACGAGTGGAGTCGGCCGAGCGAGGGGGATCGGCCGGACGGGGTGGGTCGGCCCAGCGAGGGGGATCGGCCGGGCAAGGGGGGTCGGCCAGCCACGGGGGGTCGGCCGCACGGGAGGGGTCGGCCGCACATGGGGGGTCGGCCAGTCACGGGGGGTCGGTCACGCAGGTTGTCCGACAGGCCCAAGTCCCATCCTCACAGCCCGGAGCGACGCCAGCAGCGAAAAAAGTTCGGCAGAAGATGTGGGCGAAGCCGCGAGGGGCCGCGACGGGTACATCGCGACCCCCGCGGGATATGATGACTGTACCTGTGCCGGCGCCGCCAGTCGATAAGGCCACACCGTCAGTGGGTGTCGAGGCGGCAGTGCCATTGACCTTTGATGATGGCGGTAGGAGGTCCTACGATCCGGAGCCAGATAAAACAAACACATTGCTGGGGGTGAGGGGAGTAGTACCGTGTGTACCGGACCGTGAGCTGTGGAGGGAGTTGGCCATTCGTGTGGCAGACGGAGCGTTCAGGACACCGTGGGGTGGTCCGTCGATGGGAGAGGAGCCTCGGCTGTCGTCACCCTACCTTCGCGCGCCGAGCCCGGCGGAGGCGCCTGTGATGTCGCCGAGGTATGTACCGGCATTGTTGATTGGGAGAGAGGACATACCTTGGTCGCCGGTGATGTTCAAGGGCCATAGTGCGATGCCGGTAGGGTGGGACTTTTGGTGTGAGCATATGTTGGAGACACCGGTGAGGGCGCAGGTGTTGCAGGCACTAGGGCTGTTACCGGCGATCAATGTTACGGCGAGGGGGGTGGAGTTATATAGGGATACGCCAGGGATGACCCGATTGCTGGCAAGATGGAGCACGCAGTCGCATACGTTCGTGACCGAGTTCGGGGAGATCGGGCCGACGTTACTCGATGTGTTGATGCTGACAGGGCTGCCGATACACGGGGAGGTGGATGCACGGGTGACCCGGCTGAGCGGGGAGGAGCGGTTGTTGCAGACGCAGCTACTGGACATTTTGGCGGAGACGAAGAGGCACCGGAAGGGGACGTACGGTGGGTGGCTGCGCCAGTTCTACGGCACGCCGCAGGCGAGGACAGGCCAGAAGTTGGGCAATGCTGCCCAGTTTGTGATGGGTCCGTATCATGGCAGCGATCGGTACGAGTTGGTGGCGTTTTTGGCGATGTTCTTATCGAGGTAAATTTTGTACTGTCGTGTGATTATTTGTGAATATATCGTATGTCCTGCTTGCCCTGTAAAACGTCAAACTGACATATGTTGCCGGTCGTTGTTTGCAGGTTTGTGTTTGAGGGGACACCTGAGGATGGCATTTCCCCGAGGGTGTTTCCCTTGGCCATTAGGATGGCGCAGGGAAGGCGGGTCGGCTTGGCTCCGGTGTACTTGGGCACGTTATACTCGCGGCTAGATCAGTTCGTGAATGACGTGAAGCGGTCGTATGGTCGGTATCAGGTGGCGACATACGTGGACTGGATGTTTTTGCAGAGGTACCTGTACGAGTGCTTTCCAGGGTACCGTCCTGACGGATACCCACTCGCACACCCGTCACCGACGATGGGGACAGTGACCCGTCCAGGCAGGTCGCGGCAGGTGGCGTTGTGGTGTAGCGGGTCTCGGGCTTTTGCTTGGGCAGGCATCAGGAGGCCGGGGTGCCCGTTGGCACAGATTCTAGACAAACGGGGGGAATGTGAGCGACGGCCCTATATGGAGATGCATGCGTCATATGGTACGCCGCCATGGCTGCACGTGCAGGAGGTGACGACAGATCTGAGCCGGAGAGGCGAGCTAGCGCCAGGACAGCTGGCGCTATTGGTCGCGTATTTTCCCGGCTGGCTCCCGGTATTGACAGATGATGGCGGGAAGCCCGCCGAGTGCTGCTATTATGTGGCGAGGTATTGCCCGGACCGTCTGTCGTTGGCGTTCGGGTACGATCTAGAGCCCCCATGCGGTTATGACAGCCCTTGGAGTGTGGCGACGGCTTTTGGGTATACACTATATGACAGAGCCCGCGAGTGGCCGGCACCGACGACAGAGTGGAGGCAGCCAGGGACAGAGGTGGCAGGGGCGGTGACCGCGGATTATGCGCATTGGTGGGAGCGACTGCGAGGGAGCTGGGCCGGATGGCTGGCACAGCCGTCAGGCACACGTCGACAGGTAGATGTGTTCGCATGTGACCGAGCCCTGAGTTTGATATCGGCCACAGTCGCGAGGCAGTGCGGGATGCTGTCACTGGTGACCGGGAGTTCTGTTCCGAGCTCGGAGAGGGAGGCGGAGGAGGATGCCGTAGAGTTGGGGGACGCGGCTCCCGGGGAGGACCGTGGGGAGGAGCCTATTGCCGAGGTGCCGAGGGTGCCGGGGGCCGGCAAGGGGCCCTTGTCGGCATTGCGAGTGGGGATGATGGAGACAGCTCGTCAGGCTAGTGCTGGTACCTCAGCCCCACACCTATCAGGGGCGAAGAGGCCGCGCGACGTATTAGAGGAGCTAGACTCTGAGGTTTGCTTCTGTCCTTTCTTTTTGTCGTATAAATATGGTTTGCATATTGCTCATAATCTGTGAACTGACAGCGGTTTTGCCAGGGGGACGAGGAAGAGGCGGTCGCGGGGGGAGCGAGGCCGAGACTGAGATCGCAGGCGAGGAGGCTATGGCAGCCGAGGCCGGCAGATTAGTTGACAGTGACGAGACCGAGGCCGTTGAGCTATTGACGGCCAGTGTGCCGAGGAGGGTGAGCCCATTGCCTGCTACTGAGGAAACGGTGGGGGCACTATACGGCGGAGAGGGGAGCGATACGGTGATGTTCGACATTGACGAGGACTGGTGGACAGGCATGGAGACGCAGGTTGTGGGAGGTGATGGTGGCGAAATGGCGGAGCCTGAGTCTGTTGTTGCTGCCTCGATTCGTGAGCGAGAGACACCGGTTCAGGCCGTGGTGGTGCGACGGCATGACACATTGCCGGAGTCCGTGGTTGAGGTCGGAGCTACTCTTCTGGCGATGCACTCAGCCACGATTGGGGCGCAGAGGGCGGGTGGGATGTCGGAGATTTCTGCAGCGGGCGGCAGTGGCGCGACAGTCGGAGATATGAGTAGAGGATCCTCGAGCGGTCAGGTGGATGTGGCAGCTTGGGGGGGCCTCCAGCTACCGGCGGAGACTGTGCGCCGGTTAGAACTGGTGAAGGCAGCGTTCCCGCAGACATTCGAGAGCGTGGTGGTAGAGAACCCAGTACTACGGATGTGGGTGTCTGCAGGGTTTATGGAGTGGTTGCTGCCGTTCGCCAGTGTGCCGTCGTCGGGTTGGACTGCAGAGTTCGTTGCTCGGTCGCTTTCAGAGTTCGCTCCGTTCACATCGCTAGGTATGCAGCTGGACTGGCTAGCAGATTTCTTTAGATCGAGGAGCGTCAGCCACGATATGGATGAGAGGCGTGCAGTCGTGGTTATGCGGGAGATGTTGCTGGAGCGGCGCCGCACAGGATTAGAGGCAGAGCGGTCAGAGATCACGGCAGAGTTGGCCGGGATTGACATGCAGGTGGCAGAGATAGAGAGACAGCTCGTCGATTTGCAGAGGCAGTTGTCCGATCTACAGAGGCGGCGAGGTGAGGTGGACGGGCGAGAGTCAGAGCGGTTAGGGCGACAGGCCGAGCTTGATGCTGGATGGTCAGAGGTACAAGCGGAGCGGGAGGTACTTCAGGCATTCAGCTCCCACCCAGTTGCATCGCTGTTGTCTAGACTTTCCTAGCTTGTATGTTACTTTGCCGTAGTTGTAGTGCTTAACGACGGCTAGTAAACGTTTGATGTATATGTACATATTTTTGATGGTCTCGGCTTATTGTATGTTATGTTCGGTTGCTCTCTTCTTTCTTCTCTCTTTTTTTTTTGAATGTCTTGCTTGTTTCGGTTACTTGTGAATGCTCTCCCATTCCCGCTCGTAGAAAGTGACTTAGGAAGCATAGGTTGAGAATGAGTGCCAGCTGGGCAGAAGTTGAGGTAACAGCATGACTTTGTATTGATAGGACGCGGTACAAAACACCATTACACGACTAGTGTAGAACGCTACACAGATCAACAAAAAAATACAAGTCTGCAAGCAATGTCGCATGTACAAAAATGCTACGAGGGCGCGTTCTATGACGCGACTACACATAATACTTCTTCAGGTAGCGGCCGTTGATGGGGGCCGAGACCTGACCGTCGTCGTGGTTGAGCAGGAGGTACGAGCCATTAGTGCGGGCTTCGTGCACCGTGAAAGGGCCCTCCCAGTTTGGCGTGAATTTAGGAGCTGACATGTTGGCCCGCACATGCTTGGCGGCTTGAAGAACAAGGTCGCCCTCGATAAACGAACGTGGCTTGACGGTCTTCCCATAAGCTTTCGTAAGCTGCTCATGATACTTCTTCATGCGGCGCAGGGCCGTGGCTCGTCGTTCGTCGAGGCCGTCAAGTGCCGCGAGCCGGGCTTCTTCATCTCCGAGACTGCTGCTTAGGGAAAGTCGAGCCGATGGTTCTGCGATCTCGGCAGGTACCACACACTCGTCCCCGTAGACGAGAGAGAAAGGCGTGGCCTTTGTCGCTGTGTGCATGGATGTTCTGTAGGCCCAGAGTGCCAGATTCAGTTGTTCGGACCACGACCGGTCGGCGTCATGCACCATTCGCGATAATACTCGTAGCAAAGTCTTGTTGGACGCTTCAGCTTGACCATTACCTTGCGGGTAATAGGGAGTTGATGTGGCATGGCTGATGTTGTACCTTTCCATGAGAGTTCGAACCTCTCGGTTAATGAATGGGGTGCCATTGTCAGATATAATACATCGAGGGATGCCGAAACGACAGATGACGTCGCGTAAGAAGTTGGAAACGGCACCTCCCGTGGCTCTCCGCAGAGGTACGGCTTCAACCCACTTCGTAAAGCGTTCAGTAGCAACCATGATCCATGAATGGCTTCTGGACGGCGGGTGGATGGGGCCGATGAGGTCGAGGGCCCAAGAATGAAATGGCCAAGGTGCTGAGATCATGTGCAAGTCGGATGCTGGCGAGTGTATCCTGTCGGCGTGCCGCTGGCAGGGTTGGCAGCGTCGGACATGCGAGATGGAGTCGGATTCCATAGTCGGCCAATAATACCCCAATCTTAGTAATTCTGCATACAGCTTCTGGGAGCCTTGATGTTCACCACAATCACCATTGTGTACTTCGTTAATGACTTTGACCACTTGGGCACCTTGCAAGCATCGCAGGGTGCGTCCCGAAAATCCCTTGCGAAATAACTCGCCTTCCGTCACAAAATACCTGACTGCCTTGCGCTTGATGGATCGTGCTGAGCCGCGGTCAGGTGGTAGAATCCCGTGGGATAGATACTGGATGAAAGGCTGGCGCCAGTCACCCTCGATGTCAATGACAAGAGCTTCGGCACCGTCGGGTGCATACAGGCACTCGGGACAATCCTTTTGTATATCCGAGGCGTCCTTGGCCATGGATGGCCAATATAATCCCATACGCTGGAGGCGACGATACAGAGGGGGACCGTCGAAGCCACAACACTTCTGGTGGCCGAGCTGTAATTTGTGTTTTGCCTCTTCCGGTGCCAAACATCTTGCTAGAGTGCCTCCGGGACACCGCCTGTATAAGACATCTCCCATCATTGAAAAGTCTGTAAGGGTGGAGGCATGAGCAAGAGATGGCGCTTTAAGTTTGTCGATGATAGGTTGCCTCCAATCGTCCGCAGTAACGTCCCTCGGGACTAGGTTCAGTGCTGTGCATGGTTCCATTCTCTTGACGATGGTTAGCATCCGTTGTTCACCATCGACCTCTATCTTTGACGCGATCGTGGCCAAGCAGTCCGCATGTCTGTTGTGGCACCTATTGTGATGTTCATACTGGACATGACCGAGTCTTCCTTCCAAGTGTTGCACCAAGGCACGATAAGGTGCCAAGGCTGGTTCTTTGACCGCGAACTCCCCGTCCGCCTGCTTCATGACCAGATTTGAATCTCCTTTCACACACAGCGCCTTAGCCCCCATACTGACGGCGATCATGAGGCCAATGACAAGTGCCTCGTATTCAGCTTCGTTGTTAGACACCGGGAATGCAAGTTTGAAGGATAATGAAGTGGTAACACCGTCTGGTGCCCGCAAGACTATGCCGGCACCCCCTTGCCGGAGGGGCGTGCCATTGGGGCCTTTGCTAGTGGCAGAGCCGTCGAATTCAAGCGTCCACAGTCCATCGATGTCGGTGATGAGGGCTGTCTCCTCCCCCGGCAGTTGATCCGATATCGGTTCACATTGTTGGCGTGGGAAGAAGGCCAGGAGGTCTGCGAGTGCTTGGCTCCGCAGAGCTGTAGGATTCTTGATAGATAAACCGAATTCGGCCAACAGCAGCAACCACCGTGTGAGTCGGCCAGACAGGGCGGGACGTGTAAGCATGTAACGGAGCGGGTCAGCCTTGGTGACGAGTGTGATCTGATGCGCTAGAAAGTAATGTCTGAACTTTTGTGAGGCGTACACCAAGGCTAGACAGTGTTTCTCGAGCTCGGAGTAGTTGGCTTCGGGCCCTCTGATCACTCTACTGAGGTAATAAACAGGACGCTCGACACCTTCGACTTCTTGGGCAAGCAAAGCCCCGATGGATCTGGGTGTGGAAGTCAGGTAGAGTAGGAGTGGGATGCCTCGTTGTGGTACGACCATGGTTTGCGGTGACATGAGGACCGCCTTAATCTGTTCAAATGCTTGCCGTTGGGGCGCGCCCCAATTCCACGGTGCGCTTTTACGCGTCAAGTGTTGAAATGGCGTAATGAGCTCGGCCAGTGCGGGTATGAAGCGTCGGAGGTAAGAGACCTTGCCGAGGAAGCTCTTCAGTTGCTTTGTGTTCTTGGGGGGGGGCATTTCTTGGATGGAGGCTGCTTTCGAGGGGTCAACGTCGATGCCCTGTCGACTGACCAAGAACCCGAGGAACTTGCCGGAGGAGACTCCGAAGGCACATTTCAATGGATTCATCCGCATGTTATACTGGCGGCAACGATCAAAGACCGCTTGAAGGTCGGTGAGGTGATCACTTTCCTTCCTGGATTTGATAATAAGATCGTCGACATAGTCTTCCACAGTATGGTGTATCATGTCATGGAATATTGCTGTCATAGCCCTTTGATACGTAGCTCCCGCATTCTTGAGGCCGAAAGGCATAACTTTCCAACAAAAATTACCCATAGGAGTGCGGAAGGCTGTCTTGGCGCTGTCGTCGGGGTTCATGCGAATCTGATTATAACCTGCGAACCCATCCATGAAAGATAAAGTTTCATATCCGGCGGCGGCCTCCGTGAGCATGTCGATATTGGGTAGTGGAAACTCGTCCTTGGGGCACGCCCTATTCAAGTCCCGAAAGTCGATACAGACGCGGACTTGGCCATTCTTCTTTTGTACAGGGACGACATTAGCCAGCCAAATAGGGTGAGTGATAGGTTCGATGAAGCCTGCGCGCAGGAGGCGTTCAATCTCTTGCTTGATTTTCAATTCGAGCTCGGGGCGGAATGTCCGCGGGTGCTGTCGGCTAGGGATAGATCCGGTAGCAATGTTGAGATGGTGTGTGACTAAGGCAGGATCCAGTCCGGGCATCTCATTGTAGCTCCATGCTAAGACATCACGATACTCGTGTAGGAGGGAAACCAATTCCTCTCTTCGGCCGGGGGCGAGTTTTGTGCCAATGTAGGTGTGCCGCGGTTCTTCGCCCGGGTCGGCCAGGTTGATTTCTTCAATATCTTCAGCCTGAGGTCGAGGGCCATCCTCATAGCAAGGTGGTGCCGCGCCGGGGGTGAGGTCAGGATCTGGCTGGCAATGCTCGGCCGTGCGGCACCATTCAGTCTCTCCAAGGGGGTCGGGGTCGAGGGGGTCTGAGGAGGGACCGCCTGGAGCCCCTGCATACCGTCATAATTGATAGATGATCTTGCCGTCCTTGACGATACGTCGAAAGGCCGGCTCAGCCTTTTGCTTCTTGGACTTGGGGGAAGAAGGGGGGGAATTGGTCGTGGCAGCAGGCGGAAGCGGTGGGGTTGACCCATTATTCTTGTTACTTCTCCCGGTTTTGTCCTTGGGAAGCTTGTCCCCGCACAGCTCATCCCAGGTCGGCAGCCTGGTAGAATGTACATGAGTAGCATTCTCCCCATCCTCGGCGAAATTAGTGAAGAAGGAGGCCTCGGCGAAATAAGACTCGGCGCATTCAAAGGGGGCTTTGGTTGCAGGGATTGTCATTGCTACCTCATGTCCCGTAGAACCGGCTACCAGCTTCACACATTGATGGTATGTTGAGGGAACGGCCTTGTTGTCGTGGATCCATGGTCTCCCGAGCAGGAGGTGAAAGGCAGACTCGCTGTCTATTACGTGAAAAGTAGTGTCGCGACGGACAGTTCCGACCATGAGGTCGATGGTGATATGGCCGAGGGTCGACTGAGGACCCTGTCCAAAGCCGGTAATATTGACGGGGTCACGGATGATTTTCCTTGGGGGAATGCCGGCCTGTTGCAGGGTGATGAGGGGTATGATGTTGATCGAGGCGCCGCAATCAACCAAGGCACGACGGAAGCCCGTGCCATTAACAGTACACTCTAAAAACAGCGGCCGATTGTGATGCTCGATCGGCGGCGAGTCTTCATCCGAGAAGACTAAGGCCGTAGAGGGGATGTGACGTAATTCAGCCTGGGCGGCGAAGCATTCGGAACCGAGGCCGGTGGTGACCTCGAGCAGGCAATTGGAAAGGTAAGTCCGGGCGGCGGGTGAAAACCCCATTTCATCAAAAAAACTTTTGATCTTCGTCATCTGTCGAAGGGGAGGCATCGACTGCTTAGCTGGAGGAGGCACGAGGGTCAGTGTGGGCTCTGCCGGGGCTTCGTGGATTACAGGCTCGACATGGTCAGTGACAGCCATAAGGGCCTGGTGCTCCCTACTGTTGCGATGCGGTGGGTAGGGATCTTTGCGCACATCGTTATTTTTCCGTAGCTGCAGGTCGCCCGACGCTACCTTCCTTGCAAAGATGGTTCGCAGTGCATTGCAATCTTTGAGCGGATGGCCAAGGGCTCGATGGAAAGGACAGTAGGTGGGCCTGGCCTTTTCTTCGTCTGTGATATTGGTCCGCATTGGTGGCAGTTGGAAATTTTTGTCATGCGCCACCCATTCGGCCAAGAGTTCCTTCACTGTATTCAGGTCACAGGGATAGTTAGGTGCGGGTCTTTGTTGCCTTCGCTTGTCGGAGCCTTGGTTCACATCTGGAAGCTGACGCTTGAAGCCTGCATAGTTGTTGTTGTCGTTGCTACGTTGAGTGATAGGTGCATCTGCTGAGGCCAACAGCGTACTTTGCGGTCGAGGCTTCCATGACTTGACAGGACCAACTGTCTCGTAAGTTCGTCGGGCTGCCTCCTTGAGGTGTCCCCATGACCTTAACTGTAGGTTCTCGATATGCACTCGGTAGACGTCAATCATATTTTTGATGCATATGGGAACCAACGTTTCGTCTTTGCTGAAATCTGTGCACTCAAGGCACTTAAGATGAAAACGATGCACATACTTATTCAAGTCTTCCCCCTGGTTCTGGCGAATGCCAGCAATATCAACGATAGTCACGCGCTCGGTCTCGTAATGAAATTTGTCTAAGAACAGCTGGACCATGTCGCCCCAGGTGTGGACGGTCCCTGCGGGGATCTGGTGATACCAAGTGTAAGCCAAGCCCGTAAGGGACTTGTGGAATTCTCTCAACTTCAAGCTGCTTCCTGTACCATACTGCTCCAAGGAGCCTGCAAACCTTGTTAGATGCTCACGGGCGTTTCCCTCACGTCCGTTGAAGAGCACAAAGTTTGGTTGCTTGTACTTGATGGGGTAGGGTGCGATGGCGATATCATTAGCGTACGGGGCGTGTCCGGTTAGACGGGTTGAGGAGTCCGGCTCGGAATTCCTCGACAGGCGACGGACAAGGGCCTCCAAATCTGACTGAGTGACATAGTTGGAGGATGGTGCCTCATTGCCGGTCAAGGGGTGATGACCGCCTGGTGCGTCGCGAGCCCCCGAGCCCCCAGATGGCACGGCTTGATGAACGGGGACATGGGAGGGTTGGTATGGTGCAGGTGCTGGCAGGGGCAGCTGTGCAGGGGCAAGTGTGGGTTGGCGAGACATGCCCATCACTTGGCCGGGGGTTTGGTGTTGCTCAACTGGATAGGGATTAGGTTCCATCTCGATGGAGTCATGCGTTTCGGAGGAGCTTCTTGCCGGCGTCAGATGAGATGGTGTGACAGCGGGGGGAATCTGCTGCAAGACTGGCCCGAGATCCGTGTGTAGCTTGCGGGGCGGCACTGCAGAAGGAGATATGTCGGCTACCGGCAGCGACGGTGTTGCGAGCCCTACCGCCAAGGGTCTAGATGTCCAAGGCGGCGGTAGTCGCGACACTGGGGCCGGGGCGATGTCAAAAGCTGGCCCCGGTCCTGAAGGCTGGATTGACGGAGCGGCCTGCTGTGAGGACAGGGCTTGTATGGATTTTTGCATGTCCATAATGGCGGCTAGTAGAGTGGTCTGTGAATCTTGCAGAGTGGTGATGGTCGGAGTGAGTTGCTGGATGGCTGCATTTACGAGCACTTGTACGTCGGGGGTAGTGGTCGGCAGCTGGTCTCGGAGCCGCGCGGCGCTAGTCTCCTCCTGATCACCGAGGTGGTGTTCTTGCAGGGCGGGGTTGGGTCCTTGGCTGGTCGCCCTAGTAGCTCTCCGTTGCACAGGCATAATGCCTAAGTCCGGAAGGTATGCAAACCGCAATACGATGCTCACCTCCCCAGCGGAGTCGCCAAAATGATGGTGCCGGAAATGGTTCGATGATACGTGGAGGTGCCACAAAGGATGCGGTCTGAGTTGGCTTCCAGGTAGGCAACGTGGGAGACAGCAAGGACGGCGCAAGGGCCGAGGACAAGGCTCCCCAGACAGGTCGTGAGGGGTGGCAGTGCTGCGCAGGCAAGGTGACGATGAACAGGACCGACAGTCTGCAGTCCGTAATGAGGGTATGGCGTCCAGGGTCCGTAGACGGGAGTTCAAGTATATTTCTCTCACTAGAATTCCAGAGAGAATGTTTCCTTTAGAGAGAGAAAGTGAAAAGTCCAAATGAGAATCCGATCCTTGAAAAAGCTCCAAAGTCCACTATTTATAGGCAAAAATGTGCATGTGTCATAAGTTGACATGTGTCGCCCCCTGGGAACGACACGTCACCAGGGGGCCAACGCACTGACCCTTCGTTGGACTGCCGGTTCCTAAGTTCGTGCTGCCCTGCCCTTGCAACATCTCTCTGCCTGTCTGAGGAGACTGATCATGCCGCGGTAGCATGGTCAGAGTAGCCCGTTGCCCCAGCCTCCAGTCCAAGCCCTTACTGAATCCCACAGGTCTGGCAGCGGCGGGGAAGACCCGACGCCCAGCTGCCAGGTGGACTAGGCAAGATGCCCTTCCGAAGACCTGCTCCCGTCTCCGAGTGACCCGGGGGTCATAGTCCTTAGGGGTGCCGACGCGAGCCCCCAGTGCCAGAGCACGTAGGCCAGTCACGCAGGCACCCTGGCGGAGATAGTGTCCTGGAGGAGTAGCCTATCCCGTAAGCATATAACATGATTGCAGCGCATGGGGCGCGGTTGAGTGCGGGCGACGAGGGTCGCAGAGTGATCTCCGAGCGACGAGGGTCGTTGCGTGGATGGCGCGCGACCGTGAGCGACGGTTGTCATGGCGACAGAGCGGCCACAAGTGACGGTCATCGAGACTACGGGCGACGGTCATCGCGACGAAGGGGCACGGCCGAGAGCGACGGTTGTCGCGACTATGGCGGAGTGCGGCCGCGAGCGACGGTCGTCGTGACAATGGGGTGGGGTCAAAGGTGACGGCGTCGGTGTTCAAGGCAGGTGGCCGACCCCCATGGGGTGGCCGACCCCCAAGGGAGGCCGACGCTTGGGGGAGGCCGAGCCTAGAGGGAGGCCGACCCCCGAGGGTGGCCGAGGGTGGCCGACCCTTGGGGGAGGCCGACCCTAGAGGGAGCCGACCCCCCGAGGGTGGCCGACCCTCGGGGTGGCCGACCCCCCAGGGTGGCCGACCCCTTGGGGGAGGCCGACCCTAGAGGGAGGCCGACCCCCCGAGGGTGGCCGAGGGTGGCCGACCCCGAGGCCGACCTTTGGCCGACCCCCAAGGGAGGCCGACCCTTGGGGAGGCCGACCCCTTGGGGTGGCCGACCCCTTGGGGTGGAAGGCACGCCGAAGTCGCTTCACGAATGGTTCACGTGACTTGAGCATGCGTTGCTTTGACCGGCCCTCGAGCGTTGAAAAGTTGACCGCTGACTGGGTGATGTGTCGTGCAAAGTGGGTCCCTTGGCGGGTCTTGGGGTGCGACCAGAATAGGGTATGAACA
>JAVXUP010003511.1:0-64975 GCA_033070095.1 Escallonia herrerae | reverse complement strand
GAGGATTACTAAACGACCTCAACTTACACATCTCATTCCCCCGAACTCTTCGAATTGGAGAGTAAAACAACCTATGTGGTTTATAGTGGGATGAATAGTTTCACCATTGAAAGTTGAAAGCTTTGGAAGTTGATAACCTCTAGAAAAAAGATATTACATGTTGATTCGGTCAGGAATATGGTTTTCTATGAACCAGTCCGATCATTCTCTTCATTCCCGGGGATCAAATTGCTTCTGAATTTGATGTCTAGTACAGGTTGTTTCATAGGCGGAGGATACATTCTCAAAAGGCTATGGTCGAGGTACCTATCCAAAATGCCCCAAACTCTAAAAATTGTCCTCCACACATTTGTGGTGGAGGGTGAAAAAAAAATGTTGTTCATGATTAGGCCTAGGTTGATTCTGAAAACTTGGATGATTATGTCCCTTGTTTTTCTTTAAAAAGAAGGTTTGCCCGCCATTGAGGCCTTACAGTTTGAGGATTGTGCTTTATAGTCTTAAATGATTTGGTGTATACATATGGCATGCACCCTGGTCATGGTAAGAACTTACTCCTACATTCGTACTAGACCGGTCTAGAGTTGTCACTTTATCGGGATTCAGTGATTTACCAAAGCTCTCAGATCTGCAAAAGTATCGGCAAGTATTGCTCTTGGAGCTTCCAGTCCTATTCATTAGTTTTTTTTTAAGATTTCTTCAAAGAACAAACTTTGGTTCCTACCCGGATTGTAGGAATCTTCCTCCAACCCCGTGTATAGTGACAATTAATAGTCGCAAAATATTTTTAGTAACTTTTCTTCTAACACGTTTAGTGATAATTATTAGAAGCATTTTTTTAGTGTCACTAAATAAAAGTCACTAGAAATATTTAGAAACGATTGATTGTCGCTATATAGGGGTTGGTAGGAATATTCTTTTAACCGGTTTCAATTTTTTTCCTTCTTCAAATGCATGAGCCACCGACTTTGCTTGATGGCCTTGGTTGAGATTTGTTTGGGACTGTCAATTTTAAATGATGTAATTCCCCTAATCTTTTGATACACTCCTGTAAATTGGAGGCATTGGGGTTAGATGCTTCAGTTTGATTATTCCCCTGGTTATTTCTATACCTATCGTTCCCATGATTCGAAACATGGTTTTTCTTATTATTTTTGTTGTCACCATGACAAATCCAACAAAATGGGTTCCATTGGGTGTGCCAAAAAAGTACTTGGAATTAAAATTTTCTTGTTTGATTATCACTTTCAGATTTTGTGTAAAAACACTAGAGTCAGACACTAATTACCGACTCTTTACATATATATGCTAATGAAATTAACCTCGTCCAATTTGACATAAAATTGCTTGTAAAAATATTATACAAACAACTTAAAAGTATTTTTACAACTTTAAGTCTTTAACTAACTGGGTTTAACTAAATTTTGTTATTGTACTGTAATTATGATAAAATTTATAATACTCCATAGACCCTCAGAATCTTTTTTTTCCCTTCATATATTCAGAACATCAAAACTAAAAGGAAAGCAAATAATAATCAATCGGACCGCAAGTCACCAAACCGGACTCAGCACACGCATTGCAGCCCTACTACCAAGCGCACGAGCTTCAGTCTCAGCAGTCCGCTCAGCACTACTAACAGTCTCTAATGGCCAGCGAGGGCACCAAGAAGAGAAAACAACGCTATCTCCCCCACAACGTAAACCCTCTATCCTTATGTATATGTATTACAAACAAACGAACTGACAAACACTGAATTGGGTTTATGCTAAAATGGATGTGCGTGTGCCGTGTATATTTTGCAGAAACCAGTGAAGAAGGGAGGGTACCCATTACGGCCAGGAGTGCAGGGATTCTTTATAACTTGCGATGGTGGCAGGGAGCGCCAAGCAGCTCATGAAGCCATCAACGTTCTTGATTCTGTATGCCCCTTTTCGTCTTTCTCTATCGATATGCACCCTTTTCACTTCATTCTTCTTTTGGGTATATAAGCTTTCCATGTTTCTCCCTTTGCAATTTCCAATCTGGGTATATTGTTTTTTGCCATAATGCTTGTACTATATTGACTTTGAACACTGAAGTATTGAATTGAACAAGTAGAAATTCAAATTAAATAAGTATTGCTTGACAAGTCAGAATTGGGTAAGAACAATCGATTAAGACTTTACATGTGCAAATTTTATTCTAGAAATGCACAAAAGAAGTCAAATGATACAGCCATTGTGGAACTGAGGGTATATTCAATCGTATAAAAGTTTGCTCTATCTTTAGAGGAAGAAACTATTTTTATTCTTTCATCTGCCAGAAAAATTGAAAAAAAAAAAAAAAACCTGCCAAGGCTAGGTTAGTGGTTGAAAATAGCTCAAAAGACAGCCAAGGGAATTGTTGGGTCGTTACATTTAGGCTGGGATATCTCCATAGGATTGGGGAGGAAGAAACTATCTTACTTTGACTGAACGTGCTTGTCGTCAAGATTAAACAGGAAACAAAAACAAAGTAGCGAAGTTTTGCTTTATTAATATGCTGCATAAAGTGTAAAATTCTTTGAAGAAAGGTATACTGATAATCTACTATTCGCGTTTCTTTTGTTGTGGATGGAAAGCAGGTCTAGTGTTCTTGGGTTTAAGCGACGAGTGAGTTCAGACACAATTTGTTTCTAGCAAAGGACCATAAGAGTGTCTCTCTTGTTCACTCAACTATTCTGTGGTTAAAACTCATTTCTTATATGATATTGTCAAAGAGAAATTGAGTTTGTGTACTGAGAGTAGTTGACTAGATCCTTTATAGATGAGATTACGTCATGTCTTTAATTCGGTGTGAAATGCTTATCGGCAAAAGGCAAACACAAATCAGTTGATGTTATATATAGTTTTATCACAGTATGATCTCTCGCTAAACAGGCCCTGTTCTGAAGTCCGTATGGATGAACATGTATAAAGTAGGTTGTACTCTTTACGTCTGGCTGTTATAGTCTGCCAGAGGGTCATAACTACACCTCTTTATCCATGTACACACCGTCTTGCATCACTACCCCATAATGTTGGACAACTTTATAGATTTGGAATAGTGTAGCTTCAAGATAGTTGTGGGTTTCAAATTTTCAATTATGAAATTGTTATTTTTAGAATCTACCTAAGTGGGAGAGATTTATAGGTGTTTCCGTTAAGTGTTTGTTGTAAGAATTTCAGAATTGCGCATGCAGAAAACTTTTAAGATCAAAGCTTTAGGTTTTAACTTCAAGCAAATGACGGAGTATGCATGTTGATTACAAAATAGATAGAGAAATGGAAAGGAAACACATTTGTGGTCTGTTCTTTAAGCAATTAAAGTTTAACTAATATTGTACTGTCCGATTAACATGATAATGCATCTTCCTAATAAGCATTGAACAACTTACATTATTTTGTGAACAATTTCAACAAAGACTGATCGTCAATGGCACCAAAATGATCAGCCAGTTGAGCTTCCATAAGCGCCACATAATCGTCGAGCTGTTGATATTCTGTTTCTGGTTTGTGTAAGCCATATGGGCAGCCACAAAATGGATCGTTGCGCCGGCAACTTAGCTCAGTGGCGGAGTTAAGTGAAATGGCAGCAATGGATCGTTGCAGGCTCTAAATGCCAATTGCAATTAATTGGTGGGATCCGATACTAAATTGTGAAGATACTACTGAATTAAGCTAAGTTTCAACAAAAATTTAAGAGAAATGGAGAAAAGTAGATGAATTAGCCATGGGAGGAGATAGAGAGACAAATTCAATTATAACTGTTTCAATCACACCCTCTTTGTGACTACAGCCTCCCTTCTATTTCCTTAGAAGCTTGGAAAAGTTAACAAATAAATTGCTGACAGCTGGAGAAAAAGTAACAGTATAAAAAAACTCTAGAAGTCATGTGCTCCTTTGCTTGGTCACGTGCTAGCCACTACATGGGCTTTGTTTGTGCTGTTAGGTGTGTGTGGCAGTTTGATCCTCACTGTGGGGGGCCTCTTTGTGACATTTTATGGCAGCACATGTTCAATGTACAAGTTAGGTATTTGTTTGTGTAAATGATATATGGACTATTTGTGCGTTGATCATCCAATTTCTTGCATATGCTCCTGTAAGCCCTCCTTGGAAAGGGAAGAAAGACTTATTTTCAGTTTTCATTATTGGTGATGGATCCCTTAGTTCTTTAAGTTCTACCTTTGACTCTTGTTATGAGAAGTTATTAAACCACATAAAAGAAAAAGCTTTAAAGTTCAGACCTTGGATTCGAAGTATTCAACTTGGATAGTTAATTGATTACTGTAATAATTTCCATGAAATCGACTCAATATATTCAATGCGTCACACAATTTTTGGAGGTCAATACCATCTTACTTTCTTCTCCCATTTTTGTTTTGTGCGGTAGTTTTATGAAGAGCTAGTTCATGGAGCGAACTCTGACGTGAAGCATGCAGCTTTACCAGATAAGCCCTCTAATAAAAAAATCAAATTCACATATTCCGATGATGAAGATGATGATGATGATGCTGATGATCAGAAAGGTGACAGTGCTGGCAAAGAAAAATCCAATACTTTTGTTGACAGTTCTGCAAATCAAGAAAGCTTAACTATCGAAAAGACACAAGCTCATAAAGAGGAAGGTATATCCTGTGCCAGTCAAGTAAAAGCTACTCCGGATGATGATAAGGAAGGGAAGAGTGATGAAAATCAAGAAGTTCAGGCTGAGGACCAACCAGCAAAGAAGCTATCAACATGTGATAAAGTCATATGTGATAAGAAGGAAGAGAAGTCTATTGACAAGTTAATTGAAGCTGAACTCGAGGAATTAAAAGACAGGAGCAAGGTGAGTCCATGCTGTTTTCTGAACTTGAAAAGAGCAGTTTCTTTTTTTTTTTTTTAACTTAAAGATGGCATGATTTGATATGAAGACTTAATGCTTCTTATTTTTTTTTTTTAATTTTTACCTTATTGTGCTTCAGTTCATGATACTCTTGATTAAGTAGGGTAAATTGCACTTCTCAAAACTTCAAGTCTGGTTTTTTTTTATTTAGCCTTGAGAATATAACTTGGCCTCGAAGTCCCTTAAGTATTGGAGAAATGTTAAAGCATCATATACATTGTTGGGCCCATGCTCTACGAAATTAAGCTTTTACAGCAGATTGTTATTTAACATGATATCAGAGCTCTCATTGCGCAAGGTATTCGGTTTGATTCTTCCTGTGAGCGTGTTTGGTCTCCCTTAATAATAGTGCAATACTGCAATTTGCACTCTGTTTCTTTGTACCCATGGTGATAGTGCACCTTGATTTGTCTCTCCATGTGCAATCGGGGGCTTGCACGTGAGGGGAAGTGTTAAAGTATAATACACGTTGTTGGGCGAATCTGCCAACTTAAGCTTATAGAGCAAATGGTAACTTATCAAGAATATAGTGCTGCCTTTCTGTCGGCATCTGCTTAAATAAAGATGGAAGATAGTTCTGATGTGCACCTGACCTATTCTAGCATTATTCCTTCCGGGAAAAGTAGGCCCTCCGCCACAACTGAGCCTCTATGACCAACACCAACAGAATTGGCAGCAGCTCGTCGACTGAAAGGCCTACAACAAAGGTGATTGGCAGAGGTTGATTTAAGGCTACTGACAAAGACGAGGGACAATGTCCCCACCAAGATCATAGTTGATCGACGTCTTGTGGATGACGTGATATTTGGTGTCGTCGTCATTTTTGTGAAAGTGATGTGCGCAACAATTTCCACTGGTATTCGAGCAAGGGAGATCAGGGAAGATCAACTGGTGTTTGTCAAGACTATTGGTGTTTTATTTTTTGACTAACATTGCATAACCAAGGAGATGAAAGGAATATTGTGGAAGGCAGTGGCCGTGAGTTTAGAGGCTGAAAATCTCGGTTGATCTTGCAGGTTGGTATGGGTTGGGAATGGTGGTATGACTCTGGCAGGAAATTGTGGAGCCGCTGCCAGTGCTATACATTTGTGTGCACACACAATATGATACGTTCTTGTTGAAAGAAACTTCTGACAGAAAAATTTCTAGTCGTTGTATGATATGGTCTATAAAAGCAGTATAGCATGTGTATCCTCGAGTTTTGTCACTGGAGTTCTTCCCTCTTGGGAGCCTATTTATGCCTTCTTCTCATTTCATAGAGATGAAGGGAGGCGTGCTAGGAGGAAGAGATATATCCACCATCAAGTTTTGCTTCTAAAGAGAGAATTTTAGGAAACACCTCCATTTCAGAAAAGTAACAATAAGGGGTAAAGTTTTGGCACAATGCGCAACATGGATCAAAACCATTCTGAATGTCCCTAGGCCTGTCTGAAACTATGTTACATGGACTCAGTACAAGTGTCCGGGTAGGACACGTCACCACGTGTCGGATTCGTCTAATTTTAAAGAACAAGACACGAGGACATGGCAAAATGTTCGTAGCTATGATTACTTTTTAGTAATTTTTTAGGTAAAATGGTGTTTATATGAAGCACATGGTTGTAATTAGAAGTTGTCTCATCTCAAAGCAAACGAATTAAATGGAACACTATAAGATAGTGCTTATAGTGGCTTATCCAATTAGATGTGTCGGACACTTATCCCGTGCCCATGTCCAAGTGTCAAGTGTTTGACACATGTACTTCATGCATTCTAAAGAGTCCATGTAGCATGTCTGAAGGCCTTTGTTGCAGCCTACGTGCTTTATTCAGGAGAGCAGTCCATTCAGTGACTGGATTAAGTCGAGTCGAGTTGCACTAAATAACACTGAAAAAGTAAAATAGACAAGGGATCAACAAGATCTGTCTTATTAAACTAATAAAATGAAAACAAGGAACAAATTTGTTTGGTGTCGTGTGTATGGCAGTATGCTTCAGTTTCTTTTTGATTCTTGTTGTAACGACTCTTTAACAAGTGAAGCTAGTGGATTTAGCATACAAACTAAATAGGAGAGTCACACATTGTCCTGCTCATGTCTACGGCTTTTGCTTTTTGGTTCTCTTGTGCTGGTAACGTATTTTTGTCCCAAGTATGTCTCGTCTTCTGCTGAATAATCTAGTGTATGTGTGTGTATGCATATGCATATTTTTCCAAACAGAGACGTTTCAACAACCTTGATTCAGGCTGCAATGGTGTTGTCTTTGTCCAAATGCCTAAGAGAGATGGAGATCCCAGTCCCAAAGATATAGTTCAATACATGATAACATCTATTGCCTCGACTAGGAAACACATATCAAGGTTCATCTTTCCTTCAATATTAATTGCTATGGTTTTAATCCTATCCATGCACATATGATTCACTTTTCTATGGTGGACCAAATTGTGTCCCTGATTTCATCAGATTCATTTTAAGAGTGCTACCGGTTGAAGTAACATGCTATCCGTCCGAAGAAGAAATCTCCGGAGCAATCAAACCTCTCATTGCTCGATACTTTCCTGTGGAAACTCAGACCCCGTATAAGGTACCATCATTTAACATTGTTTAGAGCCGTATTAAGTACAATGTATAATGTACTCCAGTTGTTATATGGGCTTCTAAAAACTTTCCTCATGGCTGATGTTTCCTTTCAATTTTTTATTAAGGAAGTTATTCTTTTCTCAAATTAACTCGTTTGCTTTGTGTTGATTGTGCTGTAAAGGCCAGGAATCATAGTCGTACTAGTTCATTCTATGGATTCACTATACTCAGTTTGTATCAATGCTGAATAAGCATATGCAAGATTTAGTGTCTGTTTTCATTCAAAAGAATAATGGAAACTCAAAAAAAATGGTACAAACCATAAAAATGTTCTACAACTTCATTGTGTGTAATGGTATTGTTTTTGGAGTTGCATGCACCATAAGTCCCTAAAGGATTTGCCGAATCCGGCTAAAGTCCTTGAACTTGGTTCTCTAAAATTTAGGGGCTTGTGGTGCATTTTCTGCTGTGTCCGTTGTGTTTGACTTTGCTCTATCAAAGTGCATTTTGGTTGAATGTTAAACATTTTGGAGTTTGCTGCAAGAGATGAAAGAATTTCCTTGCTTGTTTAATCTTCTGTTGCAGTTTGCTGTATTGTACGAAGCCCGTGCAAATACTGGTGTTGATAGAATGAAAATCATCAATGCAGTAGCAAAGTCTGTTCCTGGACCCCATAAAGTTGATCTAAACAATCCTGATAGGAACATTGTGGTTCAAATTGCCAAGGTAAGAAAGCACGGCCCCTGTACAATTTGGATTTCTTTATCAGGGTTTATAATAGATAACCTTGATGAAGGAAAATGATTCCTGTGGTCAAACTCAAAGTAGCTTTAGTTGGGGATTTCTTCGTATCATCTTTTGATTTAGGCCAGTTAACGTCTTGTTCATCTGAGCTAGCGTCTGATGCTCTTTTAGGGACTTTTTACATATCAATAACAAACTACTAGAGCATAAAATATCAAAAAGATATAAAGGGAAGGAAAAGTATTTAAAATGGTTGATTCAGTTTTCCTCGGCTACAACCAATTTAACATCTCAAAATAGAAGCGACTAGTGTGTAGAAAAAGTATAACAACTTTATTGTGATTGCATATTAGGAGCATCACTACTTTCGCTTTTTCTCTGTTTCTGCTGTCGAATAGTTCTCGGATGTATTAGCGTAGTATCCCTGGGAGTATCCCTGTTTCATGTCAAATAAATAACATGGCAGAGTCCAAGGGAGTACCCAATACATGTCTTACTATCCTCCGTATCTACGACTGTCTTCTTGTACCTTGGCTCTAATGACTTATATTTCAGACGGTATGCTCAATCGGGGTTGTTGAGAAGTACAAGCAATTGGCCAAGTACAATGTGAGGCAACTAACGTCATCCGAAAAGTAGCCTCTGGATGCATCGAGGAACCAGGTGACTGCATTTGGAGAGCTTCTGGGGTTTTCAACATCGAAATGTTTGTTTATTGATAAGAGAAACCAAAAGCTGAAAACCCTGTGGATTGCTTTGATTTAAGAAACGAGATCATCTCAATAGATACCGATGTGCTACATTAATTTGTATGTGCATGTGTGCCTCGCAGACGAGCATAATATTCGCAGGCTCCATGATGTCGGGTTCGAAACAAAATTTTAGGGTGAGCAAAATCCTGTGGAATAGGCCTCGTGATTTTGCACTTCACTCAGACCTGTGGAATAGGCCCTTTTTTCCAGACAATTTTATTCCTAGTTGATGTTGTTACTGATTTATATTATTTCTTTTTGTCGCGGCGTAAAAATTCCCTTTACCAATTCACATAATTGTTATTGCGGCAGTTTTTTTGCAACAAAAAACCTTCATGATGAAGCAAAGCAGTTGAGGCTTTTTAGTTTGATATATATGTAGAACTGCAATTCAAATAGATGGTATCAGTTACAAGAGTATACAGTCTAGACATCTACACCTACAAAACATTATCGCCAGTTTGCACTTTTAATGTTTTCAAGTACATGTTGGGCACTTAATTTGACACATCTTATTTCTCTAGCTGTTTCAACAGCACTGCCGATGTATGAACTCAAAAGAATGTAAAAAGATGTGGATGGAAGGTTTCAGCTATCAAGGCCCTAGGATGGGACACCTTGAACTCCCCCAGGTCATAGAACATGTAATAAGCCCATTGAGCTAGCTCTCCAAAGCTTAAATGCGTCTTCATACTGGACATAACAATCAGCCTGCAGTTTACAAGTTCATCATGGCTAGTGGGCTTTGCCCAATTCAAGCAGGACACACACACACACACACACAACACGAACACACTGAAGCAGAATTTAAGGTAAAATCGTTAAAGATCCTGTGTCTGCCTAAAAAGAAAGCATATAAATCTCCTTTCTGTGTTAAGACAGTAAGAGAACACGGGAGAAAATGATGGATAAAGGATTCCTAATCTCTTCACTTTGCTTCCCTCCCAAGGAGAAATAACTTTGTGGCCAATGCCAAACACCTTTCATCACATCCATAAAGCTAGGCACTTGGCTTGTATAGTTTCTGCACCATCTTCCCGTATTCTGCACGACAGGAACTTAGAAAAGTTAGTTGATGCAAAGTTACACCAAGGGGCTTGCAAAAACTGCACATACAAACCATAGAACAGTGATTACCTTCTTGATTCTCCCAAAGTGCTGCTGCTTGGGTGTTCAGAGGTGAGCTTGTATTTGGCTCTAAATTTCCACACCAAAGAAGAAACAGAACAGAGGGTTTCCAGTAAGTAAATATCAGAATAATTTGCTGCAGGTACAGCTTTAGAAAAAATTCAAAGAAAGGTTAAGTACCTCCAAGAAGACTCTGTATAGAAAGCAGTATGGTTCTCACATCATAAGCAGATGACCAATTATCCTACAAATTAGTACAGCTTGTCACCATTATATGTCATAACATCGAGAAAACAATCACTGCAAAATTGAACAATCAATTGCTACAATTACCTGTAGAATGTCTAAGCATATGTTTCCATAAACATCCACGTTGGGATGGAAGACACCGGTCTCGAATTTCACCTTCGGAGGCTTGAAAGGGTAATCGGTTGGGAAGGAAAGGGTCAGCTTATATTCTGTTCCTCCAAAAACTGTATCTTTGATCCCAGTAATTGTTCCTTTCCAGCAAAATATGTTGTCATCCTCAGGAAATGCCGATATCCCGGAATCACCACTCATCTGAAAATTGATCCAAACAATTGAACTCAAATCACTAGCTATTTTTTCAAGCACTATTTGAATAGGAAATTCTCAAAGATAATTGATATATGACACAGGGAATCCAAGTACATCATTCTTACCATTAGGGCCATAAGTTCAGACTGCAGCCTGTAGTTGTAAAAAGGTAGAACAGGAAAGTTGAATCAGAAAACCACATGTCCTAATTACTATATAGTGTGAAACATAAACAAGTTACCGGAAACTGGAAACTATCTCAGACAAGTAAACTGAAAACCAAATGAATCAAAAAGTAAAAATGCCACAGTTACTGCCTACAAGCTACCAAGAACCAACAACCACCCCTTATGAAAAACGAGATAAAACAAAACAAAAACAAAAGAATACAGAAGTTTCTTAATATCTCTAATCACTTCAAATTGAAAACAAAATACCAGAACTGAGAGCCCAAAATATGAAAAAAAAAACCCTCCTATCTCCTTCCCTCCCTCTTTCCAAGTAAAGCTAACATCACATAGATTTTATAGGAAATTGCAACACGATACAATTCATTAGAAGAGAAAAGAAGCAGACTCAAATCTGATGATGAAAAAAGCAGTGTCCACAAATAAGACCCTAGCCAATTCACATGTGTTCTTAACAAATCAACATTAAATATGGAAATCGACAAGAACCCACGTCGAAAGAATAAAAAATAAACCCGTACGAAGACTTAGAAGTTGAACAAATCAAACAGAAAAGAATACCAATAAAGCCCAATTGAAATCAGAGATTGTAGTACCTCTTAAGAACAGATTGAGTATCGACAGTCTTGGCCGTAGGGAGAGGCTGCTTCCCGGCGGTCGTAGCTGGAACATTCGCCGCCCTGTTACTACTGTTATCTTGATTGTTTCTGGTCATTGTAGTCATCTTCAACCAGACGAAGAAGGTCCCAACAAGTTGATTTCTCAAAATAATAACACCACGAGAAAGAAGAGGAGGAAGAGAGAAAATTGGGGGCCCTCTTCTTCCTCTTCTGACAGAGAGATTGAGATTCAAGAAAGGCAAAAAGAGAGAGCGTGATTGAATGAATGAATGAATGAGCAGGTGTGAGAGATTGTTATAAAAAGGCGTTTTCTTTCTTAAAAAAAATTCGCATGAAAGGAAAATTTTGACCGTTGTGTGACGGCCAAAAGGGTGATTACTTCACCAACGGCTAGTTTTTATTTTCAAACCGGTGTCTAGGGTTTGAGCCCCCGGCTGCGTAAGGATTAACGAGTTGAGCTTAATTATATTTGGCTTGTCATACGAATCAAAGTACGTTTGGAGCATAATTTTATTTTAAATATTCAAATTTTGTTATTTAGAACATAACAAAAAGAAAAAATTGAAATTGGAATTGAATTTTGTAATATTTGACTGAATTGAGATTTGGATTTACTTTGACTAAACAAAAGAAAATTTTTTGCTGCTACGCTGGTTGTTGGAAGATACCTATGACCTGTTGCATAGCAATAATTGATGGCGTGCGAATATTTTTAGTGATTTTTCTGCTAATACTTTTAGCGACAGCTCGAAGCAGCAATTTTTTGGCGTCAGTAAATAAAACCACCAAAATCATTTAAAATGATAATTCTTTGTCGCTATAGGAGGGTTTTAGGTATCTTTCTATAAACAAAATAATAGCCAATATTTTTCTTTAAAAAAACTTATTTACCTATCTTACCTTTCGTTCAATCTTTACACCCGACGAACCTACAAGTATCCTCTTAATTGCCGAAGCCGCTACACCATCTTTACGATCACCACCACCACCGTCGCCATTACTGAAGCATCACTTTACCGCCTCTGCCACCACCACTGGATCGTTATACCCACCACCACTGGATAGTTACACCCACCATAACCGCCACACTACTGTTATCACCATAATACATGAAACCACAACCCCCACAGTCACCACAGTTGTCAAGTGTGTTACATCACTACCACGACCATCATTATCATCAATAGATCGCCATCGTTGCTTCCCTGGCAGACCATTACTACTACTACTACCACCACCATCACTGGTACCACCACCGTCCTCGTTAATACCATTACAGCTGGTGCAATTGCATCAACCCTGCCACAAGTAACATGTTTGTTATCACCACCACCACCACCACCGTCTCTGTTGCCGCCGCCAGGACTACTATTGCTAACAACCACTAGCAACACATGGACACCACCACCAACATTAATTGTTACAGTCACTAGATCGTCTCACTCTCTTCGCCGTTGATACCACACTACCAACACCACCGCCATTGATGCCACAAGACCACCATCGTCCTCTTTGCTGCTGTCACTGTAACTTATGTCACCAACATTACCACCAATTATGCCTTGGTACCACTAGCACCGTTACTACTGGTACTATCACTAGACTGCCTCATCACCTCCACCACCACCACCACTGTAACTGTTGGCTGCCGCAATGCCATATGACAACACCAGCGCTGACGCTACACCACCATCACCATCGTTGTTGAGGCCACCAGCATTACTACTGTCATAATCCCTATCACTAGTTACGCTTCGATACCACCACCACCACCGCCACCACTACTATTGTTACCGTCACTTGACCACACCACCATTTTCACTGTCAATGCCGCTACCTCGTCACTTTGAAGTACTTTTGAATAAGTGATATATCTTTAGAGGTCTTTTGGGTTAATCATCAAGTTTAGAGAAATAAGGATTTGTCCATTGGTGTTTCATTAGTAAAAGGAGCTTGGTCTTAAAAAGAGATAGAAGAAAGAGAAACCTAAGATTTTGAGGATTTCAGCTTTGCACCCACAGTTAATAAGTACTCCTAAACCTAGTTTGATTACGAGGAGGATATGAATCACTTTAGAACTTTGTTTAGCCTATATATAGGTGAGTTAATTTGATTGTTTGGGTTTTAAATTTATTGGAGGCTTTCATAACTTTGTAAAGATTGTTGTATAATTTAAGGTAAGGGTTCCATGTACATATCCATTTCATTAGCATCATGCATTTGATTAATCTCATTTCTTGAATTCTGGATCATTGATAAAATTTGTCATTTATCAAAATTATGAGTCTTTGATCATCATATTTGCAAGGACACCTTCAAATGCCCCGATTCTCATTTTTCATTTTTGTGTCTCTTAAATGTTGCAACTTTAAACCTAGCAGTCTTATACGAATTTTGTTTTTTGATGATTCACCGTTAGATTTTGTTTTTCTCCTCTTTGCTTTAATAGCCTGTTTTGAGTTTTGAGACGAGAGAAAAGAAAAAAAAGGAAGAGAAGGGAAGACAATTCTTTCTCTTGTTTGTGAGTCTATGAGAGGAAAGAAGTATCATCCATTTTCCTTATTTGTGAGTTCAGCAGAAAAGAAAAAAAAAGACATCCGATTACGTATATACCCTTATACTATATTATGATAATCTAATAAGGACTATGAATGTATGGTCCTGAAAAAGAAGATGATTTTGACGGGGAAACAAATTAGTTTTCAATGATATCATATAAAGTACATACCATACTGATGTAATAAGCCTTACATCACTGATTATTGTTACAGTAGGAAAAGCAAATATAGACATGAGTTGACTACAAGTATCCCAACATCCAAATCTAATTACTCTAACATTTATAACCATTATTTGTTTGTAAGTAAAATGGTAATTAAAATTTTAGTCTTCATTATCTCAAGGGTAATATAAGCATTACTAAAATGTTATTTATGAGAGTTTCCTCTCTCTGTATTTCTTCCCAATTTTGGGAGGAAAGATTTAGAGACAAAAAAAGCCCAGACTTTCCTCCCTTTTCTCTTCTTTCATCTCCTTAAGAAAACTCACAAACTAGAAAAAAGGCAGGAAATGAGTAACTTTTCTTTCTTTTCTCTCATTTTTCTATAAAAAAAATTAACAAACAAGCTATAAGTCCAATATATAGTATACCTTTAAAGCCGTTTGAAATATTCAACTTATTCCATCTAAATTGCTTTTAAGTTTCGATACTTTGTGGCTTCTATGCCTTTGAGATACTTTGATGTCCATCGGACCCTTTTGACCCTTTTTATGTAAATTAATATTTAGAACTTTTATGTGCTAAGGATAATAAGATGCCATAATATGATATGACAATTGCTACTGGTATCTAAACGTTAAGCTTAGAACTTTTACGTGCTTCAGTTAATGTCCTTTACACTCACATGTTACATAATTGTATCATATTAAATTATTAGTTCAATTATTTGAATGCGTTCCTTCAACTCTGATTTGATCCTTGGTTCAAGACCTCTAAATGATTAATTTGTCGTGCTAAGATGATTTATCATCTTTGCACCATCAGTTTTGATTCTATATGATCTGTTTTTGACTCAGCTATATATATATGTTCTTGAATACACGCGTTGTACTCTGTGGGTGTGTATGTGTCTTCTTTACTTAGGGCTTTGTGGTCATTCCCCCCTTCTCCTCCCATTCTAAGTAATATAGCTGATATGGATTAAAAAGAGATTAATTGCTATGGAAGAGCTCAAAATTTGTACTTAAGGCTTTGTACTTTGGGTTTGGAGAATAAGAATATTTTGTCACAGTTTATGAATTTTAGTTGGATTTAGATTATGTTTAGAGCTCTGAGTACCTATTTGAGGTTAAATTTTTTTTGTAAATGCTTTGGTGTTACATTTCTCGTAACCTGGAATATTTTGAAACTAATAATCGGGAGGCGTGACACCTAATCTGAAAATCTAGATCCATATATTCAAATGACCAAATCCACCATCCCAACGGCGATTTTCACCGAATCCTCAATTATAACCACTGTCGCACTCCCTGTCACAAATGTAATGGGCTCACAAAATCTTCTATTAAACTTTAATTAAAAAAACTCACTGAATAGAGCATTATTGAGCAAAACATTTCTCTCACAAACTTGGTGCTTCAACATGCAGATATTCTCTTCTCTCTGTATACTAGTTTCCAGAACACACATGCATCTCATAAGGAAAAGACAAGTAGTATTTAAGAAATGTTAAACACTCGATTGCTTAATCTATGTTGGCACGCTGTAAAGTCTTCTTAGCCACAAATCACTAATCCCCTTAACCATGACACGTCTATGCCAAATTAACCAAGAGCTTACCGTTTGAGATAGGTACCTTTTTTAGTTAGCCAATCAAAACAGTCCTTCAATGTTAAGTTTGTGATATGTGGCTCTGCATATGTTTCTTAATAGTGAAGGGTTTGAATTCTAACTCTCCAATCAAACCCAAATTTGTATGCTAAGCTTCTTTTTGAGTTTGTGGATCACTTCGGTCTTCGACGGTTTCTTAAATTATCTGCTAGTTTTCTATTCTGTAGAGAATCGTTCCAAAAATTTAGATCCGGGAAAGTCTAAATCGAGTCGCCATCTTATCTATAGGGTTGATTTGATAATTAACGAGTGTAAACAAGAAAACCCTTATTTGACTATAAAGTGTCCAATTAAGCTTATGATTAATGAAACCAGAGTTTCAGATTGGAGATTAAGTTATACAGTGGGAAGGTGTTAGGCACCGGCTATACCCTATTTGGTCTCTAAATTGTTTTTATGAGATTTTCGTGATTTTATCTCAAAACAAACAATAAAAAGACAAAGTCTAAATTAAACCTAATTTGCTTGAATTCCTCAACAGGGGCAAATGACTAACGTATCCGACCGGACAAGTCAGGATCAGAACCATCGTAGTTCAACCTGACCCACATGAGGCAACCTAGATCTCTGTCTTTGTTTCTGAATGGACTAGAAATTTTCTATTCAAAATGGACTTAGAATTCTACTTGAATACCCTCCTAGTTGTCTAGAATTCTAAATGAAACAAATTAGAAAACTCTGATTCTTAATTTTTATATCCTTATATTTTTTAACCGAGATCTGATTGTAGGGAGGGGAGACAATCTAAGACTCTTCTAAGCTAATCAAGAAATGAACCAATCTAGAAATAAAAACATCCAAAATAAGAATATAGAATTATACCTTACCCCGGATTGCCCTATTGTCTGATCCAAGGATCAATTTAGCATCGAAAACTAAGAAAGACAATCTACCCGATTAGGAAAGCTTTGTTTTGGGCCTTAATATGACCTTAAATAGATTCGACTCCTATACAAAGTTGTAACTCTGAACATGATACATGATTTAGGCTTTTGAATCACCCAAATCAAATGTTGTATGGGGAATTTAGAGCTTATCAAAGTTCAGGTGTGTGCTTGATGAGGGAAGTTAAGATTTTTAAACTCTCCCTCTCTACCCCCCCCCCCCCCACCCAGGTTTTCCGTAGAATTTTTTTTCTAGAGAAAAAGTTCACGAAAGTCCGTTTTTCCTGTAGCCCAAGAGATCAATTTATGGAAGTGTGGGGGCTAATGAAATGGTAGAGCTGACTTTTTCCTATCTAATATCCCTGACAAAGAAGAATATATGATTTAGATTAAAGATCACAAAAAAGTCAACTTATCGGCCGACTTGTCAATAACCAGCAGGTTCATCCATTAATTAATAAGATTTTTTCTTGAATTTTTTGAAAAGTAAATACCCTTAGTTGGTAAGTATCAAGATGGGATTTACGGGATATCAAAAATTATCTCCAAGTTAATCTTTGCATCAGGATCAATTGGGGTAAAAACTAGCTAATTGGGCTTGGTTAACCAACTGGACGAGACCGAACTAGACTCTGACTGGATTGGCTTAAGTAAATTGGGCTCATCATACATTACTAGGTCTAAATCCATAACAATAGCAAACTTAACTAAAAGTAAATCCCAACGACAAATAATTAAATGGGAACAAAACAAGGCTACAAAAATGGGGTGTCTACACCTTCTGCAGTCAACTAGCTCCACAATTTTTTTTCATTTGCTCTTGAATAAAATGATACTTCATGTCTATATATTTACTTCGGCTGAGTGACACTAGATTTTTTGCTACTAATATAGCAGATTTGTTATTGAAGTTTATTGTAGTTGGATCTTCTTGGACGAGATATAACTCACTCAAAATATGCTTCAACCATATTGCTTGACAAGTGCACACTGTTGCGCCTATATATTCGGCTTCACATGGCGAGAGAGCAAACGGTTTGTTGCTTCTTTTGATAACCACAAAATATTACCGAACCAATATGAAATGCATATCAAGAAGTGCTTTTTCGATTATCCAGGTCTCCACCATATCACTATCTGAATAACCAATTAGCTTTGAATCTTGAGAATGTGTATAGAATAAACCTTGACCTATTGTACGTTTGACATATTTCAAAATTCTTTTTGCTGCAATTAAGTGATTATTCTGTGGTTTCTCCATGTATCTATTGACACATCTAACTGTTTACATTATGTTTGGTCGTGCGGAAGTCAAATACCTCAAAATTCCGACCATTCGCTTGAACAATGTGCGATCTATTGGCTCTCTATTCGAGTCAATTCTTAACTTTATGTCTGTTTATGCTAGCGTGGATAGTAGAACAGTACTTCATTATGAACTTGCTCAAAATTTGCTCCGCCTACTTATTTTGAGACATAAATATTACATCTTCCATTTGTTTTACCTCCGCTCCAAGAAAGTATGACGTTTTACCTATTTCGGTCATATCAAATTCCTTAATCAAAGCTTTCTTGAAATCATTGAATATACCCCAATTTTTTCCTATTTAGATAATATTATCCACATGTAAGCACACAAGCATGATATCACCATCATCTTTTTCTTCGTGTACAAGGCATGCACATACGGATTCTTCATAAAGGCATTTGGAAGTACTCGTTTATTCTCGTGTTCTGTGCTTTTGAAGCTTCCTTCAATCCATTCAAAGCTTTCCGTAAATGGTAGACTTTGTCTTCCTGTCCTTTCTTAATATATCCAGGTGGTTGCTCGATGTAAACTTCTACTTCTAGGTAGCCATTCAAGAATGGCGAGTGCTGTGAGAAGTCCAATAGTGTCAATTCTTGCAAATGGAGTAAATACTTCGTCATAGTCAACTCCTTGTCTTTGCTTATAACCTTTCGTGACTAATCTTGTAATTGTGCTTCTCCACTTGTTATTCTTGATTAGTCTTTGTCTGGTACACCCATTTAACTCTAATTTCTTGTGTCCTTTCAAAGACTAGTTAGCTCCCATGTGTCATTTCTGTTTATTGCAACAATTTCTTCATTCATGCCTTCTTCCACTTGTCATCTTCAGTAGCCTCTTCGTATGTTACTAGATTACACTCTGGCGTTAAACAAAATAATGAACAATTATATGTTGTTTGCACAGGTTCTCTAGCATCATAGATGTCATTTAGACTCCACATTATAGCTACTTCCCCTGTTGCTACTACTATTGCTGTGCCTGACGATAATAGTGTCGATTCAGGAGTTGTTGGAGTAGGACTTTGTGGAGGATTCTGATCATCATCTTGCTCGCTGAAGTCATCATCATCATCCTCAAAAAATAGTCGTTCGACTTTTTTTTATCATTGCTCCATCTCCAGTAATTTGCTTTATCGAACTCAACATCTCGTGAGATGATTACTTTCTTAGTGAGAGGGTCATATAGTCCATACGCCTTACTCCTTTTTTCGTAGCCAATAAAGATGCATTATCTCTCATTTGTCACCTAGCTTCCTTCTCTTCTGATCATGAATATAGGCACATGCAATGTACCCAAAAATTTTGAGATGTCTAAGTGTCGGCTTGCTATCACTCCATGCTTCATTCGATGTCTCGAATCTTACACTCTTCGTTGGATATTGATTTTGCAAATAAATAGCACATAAAACGATTTCAACCCAAAACTATGATGTGGCTTCTATCTTACTTGTTTCTAGTATTGGTCCCGTGCGCTGTACATGCGCTGTACATGGGAGCAACAACTTCTAAAAGCTTATACTTATATGCCAAAAAGTAAAAACAAAATGAGGAGTAATAATAATAATGTTATTTTCACGTTTTTATGAGTTTTATAGCACTTTTTGTAACGACAATCATAACACGTGTTGAGGTTTGTATTAATAAAAATCATCAAGAAGAGTATAAAAAGTTATGCAATATAAGAGAAAATAAAATATGACAGATATATATTGTAACGACCCGGTCCACGGCCCCACCACAGGGCATTGCCTCCCTCAAAAGGGCTAGCCAAGTAGGTACTTATGAGTTCCTTGGCAAGGTCTTATAAGGGTCATCTCATACTACTCCACATCCGATGTGGGATATTACAATCTTCCCTCCTTATACCTTAGCGTCCTCGCTAAGGCTCAATCACACATAGCCCAGAATCTTCCTCTCTAGCCAATGTGGGATATACCGGGTTCACCCTTCGTTGCCCCAACCATCCTCTTGATGTGGGATATACCTGGGCTTGCCTTCGTTTCCCCAACCATCGGCAACCCGACTGGATAGCCCAGCCCGAGTTTTCGAGAGTCGGCTCTGATACCATCTGTAACGACCCAGTCCACGGCCCCACCACAGGGCATTGCCTCCCTCAAAAGGGCTAGCCAAGTAGGTACTTATGAGTTCCTTGGCAAGGTCTTATAAGGGTCATCTCATACTACTCCACATCCGATGTGGGATATTACACACATATATATATATATATATATATATATATATATATATATGACTTCCAATGAACTAAAGGAGGGTGATTAAGTTTGCTAAATTGCAAAAAGTATTAGACTTATTTAAAAGATCAAAAAGTTTCAAGAATTGAGAGAGAGAGAGAGAGAGAGAGAGAGAGAGAGAGAGAGAGAGAGATAGATAATTTTTTAAGTAAGACATGTTGTGAAGTTCATTTGATTGGTTGAATGCCAAATGACATAATGATAGGCATGCCAAGTATGAAAGAAAAATTTATATTCTTTGAGTTTCAGCTTTACTTTATATACAATATGATTGGCCACGTGGTTAGTATTAACGCGTGGCGGCAAGGTTAGTACATTTGTGTAGGTTTTTACATGGCATCTTGAATCTCTTGATTCTTTGGCAGTATTTTATGAATTGAGTTTAAAGTCAAAATGCATGTCAAGATGATACCTTTTTCTTGTGTTTTCTCTGTTTATGAAGTAATCATTGATTCTTGTTCTTGTGTTTATCTGTTATTGAAGTGATTATTGATTTGAAGCATTTTTAATCCTCTAACGAGTACTTCTACACAAATAATAGAGAGGTTTTGGATTGTCTACGATGTAAGTAATGGATCGTACCAAATAATAGTTGCTTATTTGTGGATTAATTTTACGCTACACTTCATACTTAAGGGTCAATTGCACCTAACACCTCGTGCTTCTATGTTTGGCACTCAGCACCAAAATTTTGAAAATCTTGGTTTTCGGCACCAAATGAAGGTTAAGATGACCTTTGACCAAACGTCTATTACTTTTTTAGTGACAGAATGGTCAGTTCATTTATTATGTCCAAGATGGCATCTACATAGTGTCCATGTGGAATCTATGTGGCATCCACATGGAATACCGAAGATAAATTTATGTTGCCACCCTCATTATGAAAGGATAGCTACAAATGTCGCTAAATATAGTTGGTGACCTTTTTATTAACTCTTTTTAACGACAATGCTTAACAGCATTTATTTAATACTATTAAATAAAAGTCACAAAAAATATCTAGTGAATACTAATTGTCACTAAACATATTTGCACTTATTAGCGGCCAAAATTTTTCCAATTTTTATATCCCATCTCCCCAATTATATTTCCCTTTTCCCTTCAACTCCAACCACCTCAACACCACCACGGCACCGCGACACCATTACCTGCCTCCGCCACCAAAATCCAATTCAATTAGATAAAGTCCAATACAATCAGCACACCAAAAATCAACCACCGCCGTCAGACCAAAATCAATGCCGCAACCACCTCTGCCCTGTTCTTTCATGTGTCTGCTTTTCTCTCTCGTTCTGTCATCCGCAAACACCACCATACCACTATCAAGACAACAACCGACTCCTCAAAACCATTCCCCAATCACACCGATACCAACACTACCTTTAAACATCTGATCAAAGAAATTAGATAGAAATTCATGATTGAAATATAGCCTAAACCAAAATTTTCAATTGTTGACCCGAGGAGCGGTAGACGAGGCTTTCTCTGTTCATGACGCCGGTGCTATTGAATCGGATCTGGGACGCAGATGAAGAGAAGTGGGATCTCGATAAATATGAGTATGCCTCAGATCTGGGACGCAGATTTGGGGCTTGCTGGTGGCACCACAGTGATGGTGGGCGGTGGCTGGTTGGTGGGGCAATTGTAGAGGGCTCGGTGGTGGATGGGTGGGGTGGTCAGATATGGTGGGTGGGAGCGATTGCCGGTTGCTGGGTTCGGCGGCTGGCGCTGTTAGGTTTCAAGTCGTGATGGAGGTGGGGATTTGTAGATTGGTGGCCGTGGGGGGTTCGGTTGCAAATCAATTGTGGCGACAGGGTTTTGTAGGTTGGTGGTGGTAGTGTGCTCGGTAAAGGCGGTGGTAGAAATGAGTGGGTGGGGATGAGGATAAGGGTAAGGGTGGGGGAGGAAGACTATTAGGTGGGTCCAAGGGGAGATATTGAGTGAGGAATTGACCACGTGAAAATGACATGGACACTATGTCATTATAAAGGGCAAAGAGACTATTTTGCCCCTAAAAAATGAATAGACGTGTGGTCAAAGGCCATTTTGACCGTTATTTGGTGCTGAAAACCAAAATTTTCAAAGTTTGGTGCTGGGTGTCAGTTTTAAAACACTGAGGTGTTGGGTGCAATTGATACCTGAGTATGAGTGTAACGTAACATTAATCCCTTATTTGTTGGAGGTTAGTAGTAGTTATGCCAACATCTCATTGCTTTGCTATTTGTAAGAGGTACGGATATATATATATATATATATATATATATATATATATATATATATATATATATATGTGTGTGTGTGTGTGTGTGTGTGTGTGTGTGTGTGTGTGTGTGTGTGTGTGTGGAATAGAGGCCTTATAACTATTTGCTTTGATTTTGACTTTTCTTTAATCTTGCAACTTTGAGTTTGGCGTCTCTTTTTGACTTCATTTTGCTAATTGTTTGCTTCCCAATTTTCATCATTTATACTACAAATTCAATTGCTTAAACCTGATTTCTACCTTTTAAGGTTGTTGACCTCTTAAGCATTTGCTAATCTCATACACCATTCGAACTCCCAACTGTTACATTGACGGTCATGAACATTGCTTCTTTGGTACATGGAAGATGAAACACTCCACAATTATACGGTAGCTGCATATAACCGGGGCAGTGTATCGGTCTGATAATTTTCTTTATTTTCCCAAATATTTCTATTTCTATGCACAAAAGTAAACCGTTTTAAATTTTCACACACTTTTTTGGCATTCAAATTTTTAGAAATTTATGGTATTTACTTAGATTGTTAGTGCTAAAGCTTAGTTGTCCAATTGAAAAGCATGTTTAAAAGGAGATGAAGTCCATTAGGTATAAAAACTAATCTCAAATTTCATAGGTAGTCGATGAAAGAATATCACACTTGCCCTCATGAATAGCGTTGAATATGAGGCAATCCCGCTAAACTGACAGAAGTGGTGAGAAACTGAGCTAAAGACCATGAGGGACAAGGGTAGGGTTGGGCATAAGTCCGACATCATGTTAAAACCGGACGTCTAACCTAAAAGCATGTTCAAGAGGAGGTAAAACCCACCAGGTATAAAAAACGATCCCAATTCCCATATATAGTCGACGTGAAACTCTAACACCTGCCCTCACACATAGTTGATGATCTTGTTGAGTCAACAGAAAAGGAGAGAAAGCAATCTATAGACCATGGGGCGTCATAGGAAGGGTTTGGGCTTAAATTTGATACCATGTTAAAGCCTAGTGTCTAACCTAAAGGCATGCTCAAGAGAAGGTGAAGCCCACTAGGTATAAGAACCGATCTTAAACACATATATAGTCTATGCGAGACTTTAATAGACAATTCTATAGCCATGTTTATATCTGTTAAAGTTTTATTTGTGTTTTTCATATAGCATTTCGTTGCTAAAGTGTCATAGTGCTAATAAAGTTGGTAACGAGAAGCTCATTAAATGGTACTGGATTACTGGTATTGCTTACGGTCTGCATCCATTTGGGAAACATACTGATCAAGCTAGCCATTTTTGCTGAAGGTATAGGGGTGAGGTAATCATTCAGAGTTCTGAACGTATTTTTCATGCAACTTTATCAGAACCCAAAAAAAATAAAAAATGAAAGAAAGTTGGAGCGTTGGGGATCCATGACTCTTTCAAGTCATTGCGTTATTCCAAGTGGTGTTGGAAAGTGGACACAAACATACACATAGAGGTGTCAGACTAGGTGGGGGCTTGCAGGCCAGCCCAATCCAGCCCAGAAAAGCCTGGGTCATCCGACCCATTAAGTGAGCAGTGGAGGCCAGTGTCCAAAAGGCCTAGGGCTTGGGCCGGGGCTGGGCTCCATTTTCCCCCAAACATAGCCCAGCCCGATCAGGCCCGTTTTAAGTCCAAGCCCAACTTATTCCGTGCCTGGTCCGATAGGGGTTGAGCCTGTATTGAGCCCGTTTTAGGCTAAGCCTGGCCGGAGTCCAAGCTTGACTCGACCCTAAAAAATTTAAAAATTTCAGATTCTACCTTCCACCCCCTACCCCCCCCCCCCCCCAACGGGCAGATTTTTTTAATAATTACACTTTTACCCCTCTAATAATTATTTAACGGCTAGTTTGAGGGCATTTTTGTCCAATATTATTCCAACAACTCTTTACTTTTACAAATTTACCCTCCCAACAACTATAAGTGGTTAGTTTTTAGGGGTATTTTAGTTAATTGTGAGGCTTAAAGAATCTATAAGTTGATTCGTCTTGTTCACATTTTTCACACCAATTCACAACTCTCTCTTATCTATATTCTAGAAGTTTTCTTGTGCATTCTTATTTGTTACTAGGTATTACCTGCTCAAATTTTCAATTACAAGCATTCTTTAATTATTAATTGATAGATTTTGGCTAAATAGTATTATGAATACTTCTATTCTTTTGCTATTTACTTAGTCTTACCAATTTTATTTTCTTATGTTTCAAACACTTAAAATATCAAGAGGAATCACTAGTGGGTATAAACACCCAATTTTTTTTGGCTTTTAACCAAAACATTCTTGATTTTCAATTTTCAATATCCACCTTTACAAGATCGAAAGCATTTTAGTCAAAATGCAGCTCCATTGGCGACATTAGTACTCCTATGAACATACAATCTTCACTCGATGAGTGGTGGTGGAGAGGAAGGAACAATCTTGCCTCTAATTCAGATAAAAAACTCAGAGTTAAGTGTTGGAAGTATTTTACAAATGTTATGCTTGATGTCGCACCCAAAGCTCAATGTAAGTGTCGTTTAAAATATTTTAGTTGTGATTGCAATAGTGGTTGTTCACATCTTAATGGGCATTGGATGAGACGTGCATTTAAACAACTTCCATAAGTTTATCGTTGAACAACTTTTTAATTATTAACAAAATTCCATTGAGTACACGTGCGCGCTATATCATCGAGAGGTCAACTCTGTGGAAATTCATGGTGATGGGAGAGAAAACAAAAAAGATGTAGATCGGAGGCAAATAAAAAAAAAGAAAAAGAAACAGGCAAGGTAGAGAGAGAAACAGAGGAAGACGGGAAACAGAGAGAGCAGGGGAAGGGAGAATGAGAGTGAACAGATCAGCATCACAGCTGGTGGACGTCGACCAAGGACGATCGGAGAACGAGCGATCTAACCTAGTGGATGTCTAGATTTGGAGGTCATGGATGGTCGACGGTGTTAGGCTGTTGAAGAGAGGCACAGCGACGCGGATGGACGCCTGGTGGCAATTCTCGAGCGACGGCGGTCGTGGGTGGACTGATCGATGGAGGCAAGAGATGGGTGGTTAATTGGTGGTGTTGGTGACCCTCGGTGTGCGATAGCGTGAGATGGTGGACGGCGATAAAGTGGGCGGTAAAGTGGGGGACTTGTAACTGATGGGCTTTTTTACGAAGAGACGGTGGCAGGGGGTGTTGGATTGGCGATAAGGACCGGTGGCTGTGGTGGTGGATTGTTGGTGGCTGATGGTCGTGGGTGTGCGGTTGGTGGTTATAGGTGGTCGTGGGTGTGCAGTAGGTGGTTGTGCAGTTGGTGGTTTAGCCGATTTTAGATTCGCGATCAGTTGTCTTTGCGAAGAAGTGGTGGCCGACAGTTGTGAGTCGTGGTGGCTGCAGTTGATGGCCCGTGGCTTCGCTGGCGGTGGGTGTGGCAGTCCGATGGGATCATATGAGGGGTATGTTCTTATTTTTGATTGGGTACTGCCGCCGCGCGCGCGCAAGGGAGAGAGAGAGGGGGATCGGTAAATTAACTTGTTTATCAGGGATATGACAGTCATTTCATTAATTTTGTCAACTTTATTAACAGAAAAATAGAAACGTGTAGCTTAGTGTAAGAAAAATATTTAGACGGAGCCGTGTGTAATTTAGGGCAAACCTCAGGGCCGTGTGTAATTTATCTATTTTTTTAATATAAGTTAATCAATTGTCAAAGGAGAACTCGACATTCTCTCTAATCATGAAAATCATCAACGATCGAGTCTATATAATACGCTTCCACAATTATTTATTTAATTTGATAAGATTAGTCAACAATAAATCACTAGTCAATCTTACGTGAAGGAAGCTTAACTAGTACATTCGTATTTGTAGTAGTAATGTCATTATTACACTATATGATGAGAATAGTGCATGCGCAAGTTAATATAATATAAGAATATAAATTCAAAAAAGAAAAAAATTAATCTTGATATATTCTTGTGCTTTTGTAATCTGCTTTACAATTTAGAAGATTGAAGATAGAGTAAGAGAAAACTAAAGAGAAAGACTTTGATAGCTGGCGGCAAAAAAACGAAACCTCAATACATTATAGTAAAATAACATTTTTGTAAATGTACTAAGTACCTATTATCTTAAAAACTACGGTAGAAGAAGTACCTGAAAATTCTGAAGGTGACCGTGGTCCCTCTCGCCCTTCCACTGGTCCACCCCCGATGCAATCCAACGAGAACCATACATTATCCATTGACTCAAGAATCAAAGTCTTCACTTCCTCTTTCGCTCTTTTAGAAGTTTCCTGTTTACCATTCCACTCCTCTTTTCATGCCTTCCCAACTCCGTGGAAATTAAGCACTGCGCTGGGACTACATATATGTACTTGCCATAAGCTCAGTTTGCTAAAATTGTTACTGGACAGAATCCACTATGTCATATATATATATATTCTGCATTTAGACTTGAATAAATGCATGCTCATGTCCATGAAAAGGATATCCACCTTACAGAATTAAGAGAAATAACAATAGTGGTAGTTACGCTGCAGCTGCTTACGTACAGGTATTCTATTAGATCCCATAAGAGTGGCATTGACACTGTCGAAGTCTGAGTTGAAACATCGAAGGAAGTGATCCGAGGGATTTCTTTTAGTTGGACATGGAAACATCGATAGTATGCTCTGTTTCATAGCACCTCAACCTACACTTAATCTTTTCCATTATGGCAATTCAAACAAAAACACAGAACGTAATAATCGTCTTCTGCATGATAGACATTCTACTCTACGAGCATATTTCTGAAGTTTTGCAAACTCTTACGAACACCGAATATCATAAGTATGAGCATTTCTGATTTCTTTTTCATAAACTTGAACATTTTGAGGTTTGATTAAGCAAGTCACTACATTTTGGATAAAAAGGCATCTGAAACGAAGTTAAAGCTTTGCTTATAAAAGAATATGTACATTTAATCTTTTTGTACCTCTAGAGCCTTCTTTGCTTCTCCAAAGTAAACTGTTTCACCACCAGATAACAGAAAAAGGTCATTAAAAAGTGCAAAAACTTCGCTACTCGGCTGGTGAATGGAAGATATAATGGTTCTCCCGCCGCAGCAAACATTCCTAAGAGCTTGAACCACAAAGAAGGCCGAGGCACTGTCGAGACCACTCGTTGGCTCATCAAGAAACAAGAGGCTGGGGCGCGTAAGGATTTCCAGTGCAATGCCAAGTCTTTTCTTCTCCCCGCCACTTATGCATCTCAGGTGCCAGTTTCCAATCAGCTGATCCGCGCAGTCTTGGAGCCCCATTTCCATGATAGTTCCTTCTACAATTTCATTGACCTGATCTTTGGTCATGTTTCCTGGCAGCCTCAGTTGTGCCGAGTAAGTGATGGTTTCTTTGACCGTAAGAGTTCCAAGCAGTATATCCTCTTGGGTCACATAAGCCTGGAAATTTAAGAAACTTGCTTCATAGTTCATCAGTGCGTGGACATATCTGCTTATGGTTTATCTTTACTATTTCACTGTCGAGACCAATCCAACGAGAACCATACACTTTTTTTAAAAAAAAATCCCTAAAAAGTTGTGTAGATTGCGAAGACAACGATGTTTATTTATAACGCCATTTGGTACTTTCATTAATTGTAGACGTCCCATAGCACTGCACGAACTATTGCTAGTAGAGGTAATAATTAAGCAATGAATACATCTTAATATCTTATAATGTAAGGCCATACTTTTTCAAGCTCTATTACTAATATAGTTGTTTCGTGCTTGAGGAGCTAGTAAATATGACATCATAAACATGAGTCGGTCTTTGCTTTGTTCTCCGTCGATCCCGACAAGACAATAGGCAAGAAGAGGCTAAAAATGGTCGTGAATGATATGCTGGACCATTTTATAGAAGTGAAAGACTTTATCTTGAGTAGGGACGGATTAAGGAAATCTAATTGGAGTTGGGGGTTGGGGGACCAAAAAGAGATATAAAATTAACAATTAATATAAAAGAATAAGAAACGTTTCACATTAAACATGAAAAATAAAAAAAATGATATAAAATTAATCAGTCCCTACCGCAGACTTTATCTTGAGTAAGGACGGATTAAGGAAATGTAATTGGAGGTGGGGGTTGGGGGGACCAAAAAGAGATATAAAATTAACAATTCATATAAAAGAATAAGAAAGGTTTCTCATTGAACATGAAAATAAAAAATATTAAATATAGAAGCTATTCATCAAGGCTTCACAAGAAAGGAAAGAATTAAAAATATAAGTTTTCTGATATGAATTAATAAATTGTCAAAGCAGAACTTGACATTCTTTCTAATCATGAAAATCATCAGCGATCAAGTCTATATCGTACGCCTCCACAATTATTTAGAGAATTTAACTTGGTAAGGTTAGTCAAAATAGAAAACTCAATACATTATAGTATAATGCTGTAACATTTTTGTAAATGTACGGATACCAATTATCTTAAAAATTAGAAAAATATTTGAAAATTCTGAACGTGACCGTGGTCCCCGGCCCCCTCCCTTGGTCCACCCCTGACGCTCAGAAAGATCATCAATCCAACGAGAACCATACATTTTCCATTGACTCAAGGATCAAAGTCTTCGTCTTTCATTATTTTTGAAGTTTCCCGTTTACCATTCCACTCCCATTTTCATGCCTTTTCAACTCTGTGGAAATTAAGTACTGTGCTGGGACTACATATATGTACTTGCCATAAGCTCAGATTGGCGCACACACAACGTTAACATACATACAGAGAAAGAATGGGTGTGCATGGGGTGGCTGTAATCATGCTTGTCTTTCTGTTCACCAAAGCAACAGCACAAGATGAATTAGAGCCTCCTGTACCTGTAGCGCTGCCTGATTGTCAAGATATGTGCGGCAATGTTAGCATACCATACCCATTCGGTATCGGAGCCGGTTGCGCGGCCAACGAGTCCTTCGTGATACAATGCGACAACTACTCCTCCAATCCGGCGAAGCCTTTCATTGGGAACAAAAGTGTGGAAGTATTGGCTATATCGCTGCGTGAGCGTACTGTTAGTGTCAACAATTCGCTCAAATTTTTCCCGAATGGCCATTTAATTTTCCCGGACACCTACACTCGGTTCGCGTCCGTTCTTTACTGGACTTACAAAAATGAGTACTGCAATGACACTGCAGTGGACAAGGGTGATGATTTCATTTATTGCAAGCAAAACGAGGCTCTCTGTGGGAATCAAACCGATTGTTACTGTAATGATGGTTACGAAGGTAACCCATTTCTTCAAGATGGATGTCGAGGTATACTTTCTCGTCATTTTTTGCCTTCTTTCACTCGTCAAAGTTTTTTTTTCTTCTTTGCTTATATTTTGATTATTAAATTGGTGCTGCGGCTAATTTTAGTTGTTCAAATTCCAGGGTATGTTTTACCAAAGATTTACAGGGACACAAATTGTAGTTTACACTGATTTAGTTGCCATTCGTGAGTTTTGATACTTATACTTCAGTCCCTCCTCTGATGACTTTCGGTGCCAATTCTCTGTCAACAACTTTGAAAGTCTCTTCGAATATGCAAAAGAGTTGCTTAGATTTTAGATGCATTTACTGTTAGAAGTGAAAAGAATCTTATGTTACATGAAAAAAGTCACTTAAAATCAGTTGACAGTGGATGTGAGTTGGAATGCTGAAGTGTTATTAAATTATTCGTTAGGAATTCCTAGGCAAACACTGAACATTGGGATGGGACATCGAACTTTATTCATCCTTTCCTTCGATTTGTTTTGGGTAAAAGGTTCATTTTATTCCTTGAAACTCCTAGTCACAAGTAATCTCAACAAAGTGTACTATACAACACACCTCCTCTATACAAAACTAAATAGAGTTTCTATACAAAAATGTGCTAGACAGAAAGTATTTCATCAGAGACCCCCCCATTCATTGCAAATCGGTTGGTTAATTCTATGAGCTGGAACTTATTTTCAGCTTCGAACACGCGGCTGGATCATCTACTTCGTCATCTGCATGCATTCCTCCACCTGTCGTTGCTCTTGTTAAAATTTTTTGGCATTTCTCTCATTCCATTCCATATAAACAGCACAACCACAAGTAGCCAGATTGGAGCTTTAAAACTTTTGCCTTGAAACTTCTGAGTAGCATACCTTAGTAGCTGCTTCCAATATTATTAAAATGGTATCGAACTGTATTGATCTTTGAAAATGCAGATTACAACCTAGCTATATATACACGGACCAACCTAAAATTAAGCCTATGATTTATCTATACATAAGGAAACTAAGAAATGTAAGGAAAGGTCAACCCTATGATTAATGTGTTCATAAGGAAAGGTCAAATCTATACATAAGGAAATATCAAATCTCGGATCCTAAAATTAATCCTGCAATGAAGCCATGTAAATGGAAAATGAGAAATGGAAGTAGACAAAATTTTATCCAGCAATTTATGTTGGTTAAGACTCCCCCTCTTGGGGCATGGAGATAACAAATGCCCAACTTGGTCTTTAAATACTGAAAGTGATGACGACTGAGAGATTTGGTGAACAAATCAGTAAGTTGATCATGAGAAGAAGTTTTGACGGTACAGATCAAACCGGAGTTTAATTTTTCACGAACGACATGGCAGTCAAGCTCAGTGTGTGTAGTACATTCATGAAAGACTGGGTTGGCGACAGTGTGATTGGCAGGTTGATTATCACAATGAAGAGGAATGAGAGTCGTCAAAGGTATGCCAAGATCATGTAAAAGGTAGGAAAGCCAAATAAGTTCACAAGTTGCAATGGCCATGGCACGATATTCGTCTTAAGCAGAGAAGCGGGAAACGGTGGTTTGCTTATTTGTCTTCCAAGAGATAGATAGGACTAGAACCAAGAAAAATACCATATTCTGGTGTGTAACGTCTAGTCATTAGGCAAACTCGCCCAATTACAATCACAGAAAGCTATTAATTTGAACTTAGACTTGGAAAGGAAAAAAATGCCTTGGCCTGGAGAACCTTTGAAGTAGCGCCATAAACGATGAGCAACATCAAGATGAGGCTACCAGAGCTAATGCATGAACTAACTTAATATATTCACAGTGTAAACAATATCAGGGTGAGTGACAGTTAGATATATGAGGCGACCAACCAAGCGTCTATGCGGAGATTGATCTGAAAGTACCAGACCTGTAGAGCTTGAAAGCTTTAAGTGTTGCTCCATGGGAAACTCGAGGGACGGACACCAGTGAGGCCACAATCATCAAGAATGTCAAGAGTATATTGATAGAGACCGCGAGAGGAGAGTGCAATTTCGATGTCCAGAAAGTATTTCAAAGAACCTAAGTCTTCTTTGTGAAATTGGTCACAGAGAGAGTTTTGATATGCTAAAGGAAGGTTGTATCGGAACCTGTAATGAGAATGTTATCGACATAAACTAGAACAAATAGTGCAGCACCCGTTGGTGAAGAGTAAATAAAGAATAATCAACTTGAGACTAAGTGAAGCCAATGCATAAGAGAGTACTAAACAACTTAGAAAACCAATTGCGAGAAGCTTGCTTGAGTCCATGTAGCGGTTTTTGCAGTTTGCAAACAAGGTTCTCCCCCTTGAGAAGGTAATTTGGGGGTGGAAGCATGTATACATCTTCAAAAAGATCACCAATTAAAAAAGCATTATGGGCATCCAATTGATGAATGGGCCAGTTATTGCAGCAACAATAGTAAGGAGAAACTGAAGAGTGACAAGTTTGGCAACATGAGTTAAAGTGTCATGGTAATCGATGCCCTCAATCTAGGTTTAGCCCTTGGCAACATGGTGGGCCTTGTAGCATTCAATAAATCCATCAGTACGTCATTTGATTTTGAAAACTCATTTAGAGCCAATGCCTTTGTTATCAGCAGGTAAAGAAAAAGGAGACCAAGTATTGTTTGTAGTTAAGGCTACAATTTCGGATTGCACTGCATCTCCCCATTCTTGAAATTTCATGGCTTCGTGAAAACTAGTAGGCTCATGAGTAACATTTAGAGCAGTAAGGAAAGCTTTGTAAGGCGAAGAAAAACGATGACAACTTAAGGAAAGAGCAAGAGGATGACATATACCTTGTTTGAAAGTCTAAGATGAATTGAAATGGGCAATAGACGTGTGAAGGTAACCGGGTACTTTGTGTGTGCAGGTAGGGCGACCAGGGTCAATAAAAATAGTATTGAATTGTATTGAACTTTGAGAATGCAAATTACAACATATATATATAAAAGAACCGACCTAAAATTAAGCCTATGCTTTATCTATACATAGGGAAACTAAATAATGTATGGAAAGGTTAACCCTATGATTAATGTGTTTATAAGGAAAGGTCAAACCTATACATAAGAAAATGTCAAATATATACATAAGGAAAGGTCAAACCTCAGATCCTAAAATTAATCCTGTAACGAAGCTATGTAATTGGAAAATGAGAAATGGAAGGAGACAAATTTCTCTCAAGCAATTTATGTTGGTCAAGAAATATTGTAGGGGTAGATCTGTACTTAGTTTGAGCAACGCTTTTGCGTAATATTTAGTGTATATGCAGCTCCCAAACAGGTGGTCTTCATCTTCCTTTTGTACAAGACGTAACGAGCATGGATCATCTGCAATACCATTCCACTCTATTAATATGACCTCTGTCCTCAAACTTCCTTTCTTCAATTGTGCTAAATTTTTTTACAAAAATTAACTCGTTGCACATGAAGGGTTGTCAGAATCGAGTGTTAGATGTGTTTAATGACCTCGTACCGATGAAACAATTTTACCATGCCCCAATGTTCTGCCCACTTCTTAGAAGGCTTAACTTAAACAAACAAGTTTTGCTTAAAAGTCAAAACCATTTACGGAATTGCAGTTCAACGAGCTTTAAAGTTCACTAGTTTGTGCTTCAAAAAGAAAAAAAAGAAGAAACAACAGGTATTTAACGATAATCTTTGACTTTAATCGAGCATAACTTTTCCAACCTTCTTATGGGAGATTTTTCCATGATTTTCTTTTGTTTGCTGTTAATTGTTGTCATTTCTATAGCAATGATGCTTTAGTTACAGTTTTTAAGGAATGCTCTTTCTTACTCCCTCCTTTTTGGCAACAAAACATTACATATCAGATGTTGACGAATGCTCACGAGCAGTATTTCTGGAGGAACCACTTTATTCTAGTTCTGGAGCACGGAATGGTACTGAGATCTGTTCTAGATCTGGAGGAACCTGTGTTAATACTCCAGGGGACTACTACTGCTCTTGTCCCTCTGGGTACCGGGGCTACAGATCTGGTTGCTACTATATCAAGAATAACAAAGCTCGAATGGCTATTATAGGTATGTAGTACCCTTTATCGTCCTCGCCTTCAAAGATACCTTTTCAAACTGCATTTCCCGGATCTAGGCGCTGGAACAACTAATGAGATTGGATATCTGTTGCATCTTCACTTACAACAACAGGTACGTGCAGCGGACTTGGGGCTCTGTTTATCCTTGTTTGCGCATGGTGGTTGTACAAAATAATGAGAAGAAGAAGGAAAAGACAGTTAAAGAAAAAATTCTTCAAGCGAAATGGTGGGTTGATATTGCAGCAACAGCTATCTTCTGGCGAAGAAGGTAATGTAGAGAAAGCAAAAGTGTTCACCTCAAAGGCATTGGAGAAGGCCACGGACAACTACAATCAGAATCGGGTGCTTGGCAAGGGAGGCCAAGGTACGGTTTATAAAGGAATGTTACCGGATGGAAGAATTGTGGCAATCAAAAAGTCTAAAATAGACGACGACGAAAGAAAAGTTGAGCACTTCATTAATGAGGTCGTCATTCTGTCACGAATTAGCCACCAGAACGTGGTTAAGCTACACGGCTGTTGTTTGGAGACGGAAGTACCTCTGCTGGTTTACGAATTCATCCCTAATGGAACGCTTTTTGAATTTATCCATGGCCAGAATGAGGAGCTACCACTTTCCTGCTGGGACATTCGCTTGCGCATTGCTACAGAAGTAGCAGGAGCTCTTTCTTACCTACATTCAGCAGCTGCCATCCCAATCTATCATCGAGACATTAAGTCTGCAAACATACTCTTGGACGAAAAATACAGATCAAAAGTGGCAGACTTTGGAACATCAAGGTCCATTTCCGTTGATCAAACACACTTAACAACAAGAGTACTGGGGACTTGGGGATACTTGGACCCAGAGTATTTCCAATCAGGCCAATTTACTGATAAAAGCGATGTTTATAGCTTTGGAGTAGTTCTTATAGAGCTCTTGACGGGACAAAAACCCATCTCATCGACTAGATCCGAGGAGGAACGAAGTTTAGCAACACAGTTTATTATGGCAATGAAAGAGACTTGTTTGTATGATATTCTTGATGCTCGAGTTGCAAAAGAAGGTAGTAAGGAAGAGGTTATGAGGGTTGCTAACCTAGCAAAAAGATGCTTGAACTTGAACGGGAGAAAAAGGCCTACAATGAAAGAAGTTGCAACGGAGTTAGAAGACATCAAAAAGTGGCATGGAGTACCAGACAGTCGACACCACAAAGAAGAAGAGGGTGAAGAGGTTGGATGTGCCTTTGAAATTGAACAAATGAGCACAGGGGACACTGCCTCAACTTCAACAAAAAGTTTTCCCAATAATAGTTTATCATCATCTTCAGACATCCAGCCTCTACTGTTTGGCTGATTTTGCGGCCTTCAATTTGTGATTGAAATGACAAGTAATAGATCAAAGTTTGTGTTATTCTTTGGGGCAGTCAGAATAACAAAGGGCCCGTCTCGATTGTACTTCATTAATTTGCACCCATATTTCACTAAGAAGTTTAGGGGAAAAAAATAACATGATGAATTGCAAATTTACAATTTATTTCCTTATCCTAATGATAGAAATATTAGTGGCATCATATGAGAATATAAAATATTTGGAGGATGAAAATGCGTACAACGTTGATGTTTAAGAGATAAAAAACAAGAAAAAGTAACCCAAAAGCAACCAAGAAAGGCTGAATTTAAACAACACAAGAGCATCTTAAACAACCAAGAAAGGCTGAATTTAAACATTGAGAAACTCAATTTTCAACAGTTGGCCAGACACCATAATCCAAAGACCAAGCATCTTAAACTCCCCTCGTTCAGACTAGAACATCTTTATCACTGTAGTCTCTGCATCTCCACCACTCGTATATTATATACTGTCAACCAATTTAATCAATTTTGACCAAAATAATGAGTCAACGAACTCAACAATGCACTGTCCACCACCCTTCACAGCCCTCTTACGAATGACATATAGACTGCTAATTGTCAAATGCAAAGTCCAATATTTCTATGGAGTGCACATCATTGAAAAAATTGAGCTGACAACAACTACTACCAGGAAAAGAGAACAGAGTTGCGGGGGAGAGGTCTTCTTTCTTTTTGCCTTCCGCTTCAAAGCTGTAGTTACTGTATAGCCTAGGGAAGGATCGAAGAAAAATCTGATCAAGGAAAGTCTTCATCTTTCAAACACTTATCATTTAACTCCGACTGTCCCTCACAACTCTTGAACACTTCAGAGAGAGAGAGATGGTTATGAAGCCGGTGCTCGGAGGCATACTAGTATTGTTGCTGATCAAAGCAACAGCACAAGCATTATTTCTAGCCAACCCTGGTTGTGAAGAAACCTGCGGCAACGTTACTATACCGTATCCATTTGGTATTGGAGCCAGTTGCTCTAACAAGGCGTCGTTCATAGTAACTTGCAACAACTCTTTTGCAGGTGCTCAAAATTTCTCTCTGCAAGGAACCATCCGGGTTTTTAGTCCAATACTCACATCAAACTGTTCTGATAGGCGTCATAGTACCATAGAGATGAACTCTTCAAGAACCCCCTTCTCGTTCTTGGACACCAAAAACCGATTCACTGCCATAGGTTGCAACAACCTTACGCTGATTAGTGGCGAAGATATAGAAACCAGACGGTGCACGTCGTACTGCAACAGCTCTTGGAGACCAAGCACTTGCTATGGCATCAACTGTTGCCAGGCGAGAATTCCTTCCGCTTCCTCCCTCAAGTACATTAACGTGTCGTTGAGAAGCATCTCTCCAAATAATGGTGGGGAAAGTTGCAAGCGCGCATTTATGGTGGAATAAGATTGGTTTGCTAACTTGACAAATCCGTTTGACGTGCAATCCATGGAAAATGTTCCTGTTGTGTTGGATTGGACAGCAAACAATACATGTAAACATTTCATAAGAATATACGATGACATGGATCAATACAAGACCGTGTGTTCTTGTGGTGAGGGCGAAGAAGGAAATCCATTTGCATGGCAGATGTCAGGGTAAATCTTCCCTCTTAAGTTACTCCCTTCAAGTATATTACTTAGCTAATTGCAGCAATTGAATACTAAGATGCAATTGGATAAATGCATGTTTGATTAGATAGATTTTCTTTAAAAACAGGAGATTTCCTTATTTAATTAACAAAAGGTTGAGTCACCCATCTTGAGGTGACTCTCCCAGTAACATCATTTTGCAGCAGGTTTAACAAAAAGAGCGGCTCATGCTGCCAAAGATGGTATGCACGCTGCTGATCACCTGCTTGCTTAGCCATTTGATCTGCACAAAAATTTGCTTCCTAATAGACATAAGAAATATGAAACTGCCAAGTTTGTTTAAGTAGAGCCCTACAATCAACAATTGAAATTTCCAATAGCAGGTGGGTGGGGGGTGTATCATGTAAGCGATAGTGGACCACACTTATATCATCGACCTCTAAGATAATTTTTCGGTGGTTGTTTTGCCAAGCGAGGCATAGACCATCACGGATTGCCCACCATCCTGCTGTATGGCTATTTTGGGTGTGGAGTCTTTTAGAACATCCTATGATCCATTGACTGCTCGAATCCCGAATAATAGCGGCTGCACCAGTTCGACCCTCATGCATGTTTATGCTCCCATCCGTGTTAATTTTGACCCAACCTTCTAGGGGAGGACTCTATTTGACGTGTCTAATAGAGGAGTAAGGGGGAGTGTTGTGGATGCAGTTTATGAAAAACAGATACTCTTGTGCTAGAGCAGTAATTTCCCGAATAATAGATGTATGGGTTCGGAAAGGCGTCTGAAGGATAGCTAATTTGTTTCGATGGTGCCACTGTAGGGGTGCAACTTGGGCCAGGAAACCCGTGAACAACCCGTGCCAGCCTACAAAAATATAGACATGGACTTACTTTTGAAGTGACTGTGGTGGACGTGAGCTCAAAATTTTGAGCTCGTAAAAAATATGGGCCGGACATGGGCAAAGATTTCTGTAAGCCCGTTCAGCTCATGGAAAAACCAACCCGTCTAACCATTATATATATATATATATATATATATATATATATATGGGAGCCAATCCACACCCACCGGTGGAGAAATAACAATTTTTTCACCATAAATCTAGCCGTCCACGTGTACCCGTGGATGGCCCAGATCTGTTTCTTTTTTTTTTTTTGAAAAAGTTGCAACCGCCATTCTTTCAAGCGGTTGCAAAAATGGACAAAAATGCTCCGGACAGCTGAAAAAACCCCAACCGCAAGAAAGACTAGCGGTTGGGGACCCACGAATTTCCTCCCAACCGCTACAAAGTGTAGCAATTAAGAGCACACCCAACCGCTACACTTTGTAGCGGTTGGTGATGATTTCGAATTTTTTTCTCCCAGCCTTTTGCAGCCTTACTCTTTGTCATAACAAGACAAAGTGGCCGCACCAGCATAGTCCCCAACCGCTACACTTAGTAGCGGTTGGCCTCCATCCGAAATTTTTTGGTGCAGAACAAAATAAAAGGACAATAAAAGGACAAAGTGGCCCCACCTAGCATAGTCCCCAACCGCCACTAAGTGTGGAGGTTAGTATCACAAGCCAAATGGTCCCCAACTTTTTCTGGCCTGCCCAAAATTTTGCTTTGCAGCCTTACTTTGATCAAGTTATTGTCCACTTCAGTGACACACTCACGGGTCTTCTTTCTTCTCTCTCCCTCACTTTTCTCTCTTTAAAATTCGTTCTCCCCAACTCTTTCTGGACAGAACCCCCTCTCTTTCACTCTCCATCATCTTTCCCAACTCTTTCTTCCATCTTCTTCATACTCCAAATCTTACCTACATAATCTCCACGATAACATAAACAAAAAAATTCTACGCTAGAAGATCGGTGGATAACCGCTAGAAGATTAGCGAATTTTTTTTTAAAATATATCAAGTTTAAAGCAAGTAAGTATTTCGAATTTTCTTATAATTCAATATTAATTTCAAATTGTTCTTACCAATGGATTGTTTAAATTGTGTTATGCTTAAATTGTTCTTGCCATAGTCTCAAATTCGTGTGTTTTTAGAATTTGAAATTAGAGATTGAACTAGCGCTTAGGTTATGAAATTAGAGGTTTGCTTGATATTAGAAATTAGTTTTTTTTTTATTTTTTCAAGATTGGGGTTATTTTAGGGCTCCAAAATTATGGGTTTTTTATGGATTCAAAATTGACGGTTTTTTAAGACGTCAAAATTAGGATTTTTAGGGCTCCAAAATTATGAGTTTTTTATGGATTCAAAATTGGCGGTTTTTTAGGGCGTCAAAATTAGAGTTTTTTATGGTTTTCGAAATTAGAGTTTATTATGACTTCAAAATTAGAGGTTTTTTAGGGCGTCAAAGAACAATAATTAAAAGTGACTTTCAAACACAAATATCAACCACATAATAGTATGATAAATATAGCGAATATTCATTCAAAGTCCAAAAATAGTTATTGTAGACTCAAATCGAAGAGAACGAAAATACAAATTGAACGAAACAAAAATCAGATCAATCGGAGATTGGATGAGTGAGATATGAACTAGGCGAAAATTTTAGACAAGCACTTAATAGCACGAAGATCGATAAAACTTTTTAAGTGTTTGCAGTCACCCGAAAGTGACACGTGGTGTCCTTTCTTTATAAATTCTGAAACCAATACTGAACGAAGGACAACTTATAAATTTAAGATAAAAAGGGACAAAGGACAACTGTCCTTTTCTTAGAGAAAGTACTGCCACTGTTCTTCAAAAACAAAAAACTGACAGCTCAACTGGACTGTTCGTAAGGATTTTTTATATATTTTTTAAAAAAGTCAAAGACCAATTGAAGAGAGATGTGGGACTACAATTTTTGAAAGTAACTTTTGACCCCAAACAAAGAACGAAAAGGCACAAAGTTATGGCGAACAACTTTTTACGATAAAACGAACACAGAATTTTATAAATTACATGAGAACTGTCTTTAACGCAACTTACAAGACAATAAAACAAGATCATTGATAACGTTACAAAAGCGTGATGATCAACAATAGGCTCAGAAACAAATTCAATTTTGAAATCAAACGAAGATGCAAAGATTCTCGTGTATGAAACGAAAAGACGGCATAAAAACTCTTTACTTCGATAAAACGAATATCATGTCGTAAATCGCCTGTTTATCTTAGATCTTTACTTCAAAGTAACGAACACCATGTCAAAAAATAAAAAAATATAATAATTTTTAATTGTTCTTTACACAAGTACCCAAAAACCCGGGGTATTACAATTATGGATTCCAAAATAGCGGTTTTTTAGGGCGTCAAAATTAAGATTTTTTATGATTTTCAAAATTAGATTTTATTAGGGCTTCGAAATTGGCGATTTATTCGGGCTTAAAAATTAGGATTTTAGGATTACGTGTTCTCATTTAGTTTTGGAATGTAAATATTATGGATGTTAAGTTGGTTTACGATTATATTTTTTTCTTAGAGAGATGAATTTCAACTTGAACAGGCATCCGCCCAAAATATAGTACTAACGTGGTTTTCAACATCCAGTTGGAGACTGTAGAAAAAGCCAGAATTCTCACTCTGAAGGCGCCTGAAGATACCAAGTGTAGCCTGAGAATCACTCTTACTGAAAGGCTCTCTCCTCTGAGCACGAAGTTCATTTCGAAGGTCTACTCCGTTGAAGCTCAACTTGTCAATCCCCCCAGCCTGGCTTGAGAAAACTCACATCACTCTAGAAGGTGCAATTTTAGCCTCGGCCATTGTAAATATCAATTACGGCTAATTACACCCATGTCCCTGAGGTTTAGGGGTAATTACACGCGAGGACACAAAGTTTCAAAATGTAACACTTATGTCCATTGATAAACGGAATACAAAAATACTTAACGGTTTTAACAAAAAGACTTGATTGCCCCTGACTTTAAAATCAATTACCCACTTAATTTACTGTTTATTCTTCCTCTCCCCACACCCAGCACCCACCCCCACCCCCTGCGCCCCCACCCCACCCCCACGCGTCTGCCTCTTCCTCTCCCCACACCCAGCACCCACACCCCCCACGCCGTCTGCCTTCCCCTTCCCCGTCAGCGCAGTAGCAAGCCCTCCGGCGAGGCACCGGCGCCACAAGATCGCGGTCGCCATATCGATCTGCCTGTCGCGGTCGCCATACCTCCGTACCCCGCGCCGTCCGAGATCGCAAGCATCACCAAGCTACGTCGCGACACCGGCCTCCTCCATCGAGATGCGAGCCACCGTGACCACCAGCAAGGCAGCGCCATCACCACCACGATGGGCTTGCACCATCGCGCCCACCGGTGCGATCGATGCCTGGTGGTGGGTCTGCTCCGACAGCGACGGTGGGTGGGCCGATTTGTGGAAGCGAGCAGTTGTGGTTGTGCTGTCGCGGCCGTGGGTGGGCCGATCGATGGGGATGTACATTGGTGTTTGGTTGGTGGCAATCGCCGGTGAAGAATAGCAGTGGCCGTTGTTGGCCATCTGCCCTTGCCGAAAATGGTGTAAGGCGTTGAGTTTGTGGCCGACGGTGGTGGGGAGGGGGGCTGCTGGCGGCATGGGGCGGCAGAGGGAGGCTGCCGGCGGTGACTTCAGATTTAGGGTTTAAATTGTGGAGAGAGAAAATTATACTTTTTGTGACGATATACTGTATAGGGGTAGTATTGCCATTTTCAAAATACGTAATGACAAAAATTATACTTTTTGGCCGGAATACTGACGGTTGGATAAAAGTGTTACTTTTTTAACGTTTTTGGTCACGTATGTTATATTTTGAAACTTTGTATCCTCGCGTGTAATTACCCCCAAACCTCAGGGACATGGGTGTAATTAGCCCTATCAATTACTGTGTGCTGCGCTTATTTGTCGGTGCTGATGAATTTGACTAATCTTACTAGGGGTCATCAACTGATGATTATGGCTCAACTCCACTCCCGTCACAACCCAATGATTTTCATCTTTTCGGTGTATTGCATACACATGGGCCTTGCAGCCGATACTCGAAAATGTGTCCCTTTTTCTTTGTCTTGTTGGCCCTTCGTCACTGATCCCAACAACCGAGGGTACATGCGGTGCTCCTCTATGACACTCAAATAGTCGGGAACAAATTTGGTCTGTATTCGCCCGTTTTCTAGTCGTCTTAATTCTACCACCGAAACCTAGCGTTTTCGAATATGCTCTATAGTAAGCTTCAACTTCGTCAAGCGTTTGAAAAACTTGACCTTTGTAAGGTGGATCAGAATCTTCACAGAAATTATTTTCTCCAGTTGCATCCATATTTATATTGAAATCTAAAAAATATTATATAAATTCTCAATGAGTCATAGAATTGAATGAAATTTTTTTGTAAATAAACAGAAATAAAATGGAATGAAATGAAATGAAATTGAATAAAATGAAACGAAAAGGCAAAACTTACAATGTAATATTATTGCTTTCAATTGCCTCCTCCTTCAAGATAATTGCTCCAACATTAACTTCGAGATAATATCACTAAAGTTGGATAAACTAACTTCAAGATAGTGCAAGTAAACACTAAAATTTCGATAATGAATATGCGGGGAGGAAAAAGAGAGAGAGAGAGAGAGAGAGAGAGAGAGAGAGACTCGTGAAATAGAGGGGAAACCCTCCAACCGCTACTCTTTGTAGCGGTTGGGGCATTAATTGGGCCATCCGAGGGAAAGTGGGGGCAGCTGGTTATTAGGGTTTTTTAATGCATTTGTGGGGTAGTTATGTGGTAGCTGTGGGGTTTATTTAGGGTTTTTAAATGGGCTCGTGAGGTAGCTTGGGTTTTCATTAAAACCAACCGCTACACTTAGTGGCAGTTGGGAGACTTTTCATTTAAAAAAACCTTAAAGTGCATTAAAGAACCATAAAAAAGGTACAGTAGGCCCATTTTTTTTATTAAAAAAAACCTAAGTGCATTAAAGAACCCTTAAAAAAGTGGGGCCACTTAGGATTTTTTTTATGAAAAAAAATTTTCAATAAAAAAGTGGGGCCACTTAGGATTTTTTTTATGAAAAAAAATTTTCAATAAAAAAGTGGGGCCACTTAGGGTTTTTTTAATGAAAATTTTTTTTACGGAGGCCAACTGCCAGTAAGTGTAGCAGTTGGGGACTATGCTAGTGGGGCCACTTTGTCTTGTTATGACAAAGTGAAAGGCTGCAAAAGGCTAAAAAAAATTCGGAATCATCACCAATCGCTACAAAGTGTAGCGGTTGGGTGTGCTCCCAATTGCTACACTTTGTAGCGGTTGGGAGGAAATTCGTGGGCCCCCAACCGCTAGTCTTTCTTGCGGTTGGGGTTTTTTCAGCTTTCCGGGGCATTTTTGTCCAATTTTGCAACCGCTTGAAAGAGTGGCGGTTGCAACTTTTTCAAAAAAAAAAAAACAGATATGGGCCATCCACAAGTCTACGTGGACGGCTAGATTTATGGTGGAGAAATTGTTATTTCTCCACCGGTGGGTGTGGATCGACTCCCTATATATATATATATATTGCATAAACTTATGTGATCCACGATTTTTAATGACTAAAGGAACATGAATATATATATATAATATATTTATTTTGTTTCCTTTAGTCATTAAAAACAGTGGATCACATAAGTTTATGCAATCTCGATCGTCAAACTCTTAATCTAATATAATCTTATTTCTTTTTTGTATTTTCTGAACTCTCAGCCTCCACTTCGATAAAGTCAAAGCCTCAAAGCCAAAAGTATACTCATATTCTTGTTTTATTTTTCTGAATCATGTTAAGGGACGAATCCCACTTCATGTTCATGTTTAGAGATCTTTTAAGACTTTACATTTCTTACTTTATTTTTTATTATAGGATTAGAGACTCTTGTCTTTTTCTCTCTCATTTTGTCCCAAATATTTGTTCTTATGCTTATATTTAAGTTCATTTTAAGACTTTAATGTACTTTTTTTTTCATTATCATGACTAAATTGTAGAGTTGAATTATCAATGATATGTTTCAAAATCGTTTTAGAAAAAAAATTAAAAAAAAAAGTAATTCGTAACCATGGACAACCCGCATCCAGCCCGTGTCCACCAAAATTTTGATGGGTTTGATATGGACACATATTATTTGGCCTGTAGATGGGCTGGGCTGGACATGGACACGACTTTTGGAGAGCGGGCCGGTCATGATCTAACCTTTAAGCCCATCCAGCCCACCCAAGTTGCACCCCTAGCTGCCAGATGACGGATAGTTGAAAACCAAAGAAGGTGGGCCAAGGAATGTAGTAGGGTCCAGTTGCGAGGTGTAGATTTGCGAGGGATTTACACCAAAGGCGGAAGGGAAAGTTTCTATATCGGTGGTGAGCTTTTTTGGAGCGATCCTCTGCTAGATGTCAAAAGTGATTTTGCATCGACGCAAGGCATGGTCAATACTCTCAAATTTTCAGCAATTGTGAGGACAGAGTTTACTGGGGATGCACAAGAGCCGAGCTCGAACACGAAAGCCAAAGTGACTGCATTTCCATAGAAGGTGTTGAATCCGTGGTGGGAGATGGAGATGCCAGATGCATTGCCAGGTATAATTCGGGTTATCAGGAAGTTCATGGTGAAGAGGGATAGGGATGTCGAAGATCTGAAATAAACTAGACTGGGGCATGAGCAAACTCAGAGCTTGGCTATTCCAAGTCCGCCCAGGAATGAGAGTGCTAACTTTTAAATTCTCAGGGTGTTGAGGAAGAGTTTCTATCATCTGCGACCGGATGCTTCCCGTAGGAAGCCATTTATGGTGCCAAAAAGAGATATCTGTTCCATTACCTACTCGCAGTAGAGGGTGTTGTTCATTTTATCTCTAGCGCGAATGAGTTGTTTTCGAAAACTAGAACCCGACTGTTTTTTGTTCGACGTCCATATAGAGTCATGCGAGAAATACTTATCTTTGATGATTCTTGCCCAAAGAGTATCAGGTGTGGTCCACATACGCCAAACCAGATTCATGAACATAGCGGATTCACGGTATTTGTTTTACGGATGCGAAGGCGTCCCAGGTCTTTAGGCCAAGAGATGGTGTCACAACAAATGTCGTGCCATTTGTGATCATTTTCGGAGTGCCCCCAGAGGAAATTTTTGCTTAACTTATCAAGGTGGCTTGCAACTGTGCTGGGGATTATATAGTCTTGCATAGAATAAATTGGGATGGAGTTTAGCACAGCTTTGACAAGGGTAGCCCTGCCCACAAAAGAGAGGCTTTTTGTTTTCCAAGCTGCTGGTTTGGTACGGGTTTTTTTCCAAGATGTGAGAAAATTGGTCCTTAACAAGGCAGCCTTGGGTCAGCAGGACTCTTACACGTGTCAAATTTGTCCGTGGATGTGAGCTTGGTAGGTGCTTGAAGCAGTGCCTAATGTCTCTATTAGTGTTTTTGGAAAACAGAATTTTCGATTTAGCCACATTTATGTGGAGACCCGCACAAGAGCTGAAGGAGTTAAGCGTGTTCATGAAACTACGACCGTTGTCCTTATTGGCTCTGCCAAACAAAAGGATATCATCCGCGAACATGAGGTGAGAGATACTGAGCCCTGAACGAGCCACCTTAATCGGCCTGATGAGATCTGCATCCTCAGCCTGATTTAGGAGGATAGACAATTCATTTAAACAAAGATTAAAGAGGTAAGGCAACAAAGGGTTGCCTTGTCAGAGACCATACGATGAGGTAAAGAAATCCGACAGTTTGCCACGCCACAGAACAGCAAACTGCACCGTCATGACACAGTTCATGATCAGATTTATGGTCTTGTGGGGAAAGCCCTTTTTTTGAAGGCTTAGGAAGAGGAAATCACAGGAGAGATGGTCATAGGCATAAAAAGGGTAAGGGAGGGCTCTTTATGGCCAAATTGGATCTTAAAAAATTTGGTTAGATAGTTACTATAAAGCTACAATGATCTAATCCTCAACTGCTCGGCAAACAACACACATACTTGTTGTCACATGTGATCTTTACTTGTTTTGTTTGGTTTTCCATGTCAGATGTGGACGAATGTGCAAGCCCATCTACTAATAAATGCGTGCATCCAAACATCTGTGTGAATTCTCCATTGGGTTATGGTTGCCTCAGCCCAGAGAAAGGTAGCAACAAAGCCTGAATGGCTATAATAGGTATGCTCCTTTCTTTTCTTGGACACACAGGTACATAAATTTGGGCAGCAAGAGCACATAATAAAACATAAGCAAAACTAGCAGATGGTTAAATTAGTGTTGAGTTTGTGCGTCATTGTTCTGACGTGACATTGTGTAGTTGTACATGGGCATGGAATCAAAAATTTCCAGCCAATTGGAAGATCACTGACATGACATGGAACTTACTAGGTTCTTATCAAAATGAATGTACGAATGACTCAGCTCAGTTTACCACATCATCCATGTCCCCTAGAATGAATAGATAGGTATCAAATCGTTGCAGTAATTTAAGATCCCAGAGAATGATTGAACTTAACTATTATAAAATGATGTCCCTTAAAGAGCACTGCAAGATTGAAAGCTCAAACTAGACGCCCCAATCTGAAATTACAGATACATATTCTCTTAACTGCATCAATAGGGGAAGAGTGTGCGTCTCTCTCTCTCTCTCTCTCTGAGAGAGACTTGTGGAGATTGAACTATAAAGCAAAATATACACTTCGGGAGTTAAAGCATAAATTGCTTTAATTGTCAAAGTGATGATGAAGGTAAGCCTTGGCATATCAGTAAAGGTTGTTGGATGTCACGGATTCGAACACAAAAATAGTCCCTCCCAATAGTGGGGGGTAAGGCTGCATGCGCTTCCCAAACCCCCGGCGGTGGGAAGCTTTTGCATGGGAGCCACCCCTTACGTATTGCCAAAGTGATGCTACTCGTGTTTGGGTGTTATAGGTACTACAAGTGGTCTTGGAGGATTACTTTTGATTATTGCTTTAAGTTGGTTGTACAAAATAATCAGAAGACTAAAACAGGAAGCTGATGAAAAGTTCTTCAAGAGGAATGGTGGTTTGCTATTGAAGGAACAATTGTCTTCTGGTGAAGAAGGAACTGTTGAGAAAATCAAAATTTTCACCACAAAGGAGCTCGAAAAGGCCACTGATAACTACAATGAGAGTCGAATTCTTGGTCAAGGAGGACAAGGGACAGTTTATAAAGGAATGTTGACGGATGGAAGAATTGTGGCAGTTAAGAAGTCCAAAATCTCAACAGCAGAGGATGAAGGCAAACTCCAACAGTTTATTAACAAGGTGGTCATTTTGACAGAAAATAACCGTAGAAATGTAGTTGAGCTATATGGGTGTTGCTTGGAGACAGAAGTTCCTCTCCTTGTTTAGGAATTCATCCCCAACGGAACCCTCTATCATTATCTCCATCATCTAAATGACGAGTTCCCACGTTCTTGGGATATGCGTTTAGGAATTGCAACAGAAATTGCGGGAGCTCTTCAGTACCTACAATCGGCAGCTTCCTTACCTACATATCACCGGGATATCAAATCCACAAACATTCTCTTGGATGATAAATACAGGTCAAAGTTAGCAGACTTTGGGACTTCAAGATCGGTTGGCGTTGATCAAACTCACTTGACCACATGAGTATCTGGAACCTTTGGCTACTTTGACCCAGAATATTTCCAATCAATCCAATTTACAGATAAAAGCGATGGTTACAGCTTTGGAGTAGTTCTTGTTGAGCTCTTAACGGGACAAAAACCAATACTGGAAGCTAGAAGTGACGATGGGCGCAGTTTAGCAACACACTTCAAGTTGGCAATGAAACAATACAATTGTTTTGATATTTTTGATGCCCGAGTTGTCAAAGAGGGTGGTAAAGATGAGATCATGAGGGTTCCTAACCTTGCGAAAAGATGCCTGAACTTGAACAGTAGAAAAAGGCCAACAATGAAACAAGTTGCAATGGAGTTAGAAGGAATTAGAATGTCAAACGGAGCCACTGCAGTTCAACAACGGTACGAAAAGCTTGAATATGATGAAGCTGAATTAGTGGCCACTTGGGACATTGCTTTAACCTCAACAAGTTCTTATGTGATTAATAATGTAGTTTCACCATTATATGTCCAACCTCTAATATCAAGTAGAACTAGATAGTTTGTTTCATATTTAAGCCATTGATTGGCTGCGAGCAAATTGAGTACTTGCAAATCAATTACATTAATTATATATCTGTGTACCATATCTCTCTCTATCTCTCTCCTCCTTTTTTTTCTTTTTCTATGTTGACATTGTACAGCATATAATCAGAGTATGATGCTACTTCAGTCTGCTGGAAGAAGTAATGTTTAAAAATGCATCCTATAAATAACCTATGAAGAGGAACTCTAAATCCACACAATCTTATGCTTTATCCACACCGCAATTGTAACTACAAAGTGTCTTAGCAACCGATATTCTAGCCCTTTAGTGAGAATTGATGGGGATGACCAAATCAAGTTTAGACCAAGACTATTCCTAAATCATATAGCTACTCTTCTCTATTGAAATCAAGAACAACTAGTTATGTTCTGTCACATGCCGCACACAAAATTTGCATTCAAGAACACATATTTATTGTCATGAATACGCTTTGAAGCTTCAATACATTGTACACCGTGAAAGAGCGTGAACATTCACAGAGGAAGGAAGCACTAACCATCATTTCCCATCTGAAGTTTGGTGTTTCCTTCGTAACTCGTGAAAGACCGTGAAAGGAGGTCTCTTTCCGGCATTTCCTCGAACACCTTGTGTGCTTCATCTGCTACAGGCAACATGTAAACCAAAAGGGCATTATGCTAAGCGTCTAGTTCTGATAAACTCCGTCTGAAAATGCTAATGAATGCTAAGCTTTAAGTGATTCGTATTACCAACATTTTATAGGACATGTAGAGAAAAATGCAACTTTGCTAACTTACAATTTCTTGTTTTTCTTAAGTAATAAATCGAGATTTTTTAGTGCCTAGAATGGAATTGGATGTTTAGAACCTGTATTGAGTGCCAAGTCATGTGAAGCCAAGAGCGGTATGAAAACCAAACCCTTAACATTGAAAAAGCATCTGTTTTTGACACAAAAAAAAAAAAGATTTCTTTGGAGATGGTGACTCTACGCCTTGCTACCAATGTTTCAACTAAATCTTAAGTACTTACGTAGAGGCTTGCTTCTCAAATGTCCAAACTTGGATGGCGTTGTGTATTTAAATTGAACCATCAAGGTCTTAAAACGCAAGGGTGGCAAACCTCAAGGGATAAGTGCCCCAAGTAATTATAGTTGCATTTGCTTTGTGGATATTGGTGTTAGAACACCTGATTAGTGATTGCACCTGTGAAGACTCACGACTTTGAACACCTGAGTAGAGATTGCACAAAGGTCCTAGAATGATGTGGGTAAGCAATAAAAACGACTGCATATCCTTAGTGGTTCATGGTGAAATAAAAACGACTGCATATCCTTAGTGGTTCGGGGTGTAAGATAAGATAAGGATGAAAAAAAAAGTCACAATGCCTAACTCCAAGGAGCTCGTGATGGGCTCGAAAATCTACTAGGAGTGCTATAAAAGTAGCGGTAGGTCACATGTTTTAAAATCTACTAGCTTTTCCATCCCAACAAGGAAAGCATTCAAAACGAGTGATAGTTTAGGGCTTATGTAATCGTGCTCCATTTATACACATGTTTTAAAAGCTCCCCGGTTAGCAAGAAATTAGAAGGGTGGGCTCTGTTACCTGTAGACATGCCTGATGGAGGATCTGATAATTTCAAATGGAAACCTGCAATCGCTAATGAGATTGGACAAGGGATGTAACGGATCAGACTCCTTTGTCATCAGCTCTTTTGTGATCCTTGGGTTAGTTTCAACAATCATTTTCAGTTATCCCTTCATATCTAATTAATTGCAGCCTTTTAAGTACCCCGCGTAGTTTCATTTTCAACGCGTCTCCATTAGTAATTGTGCTTAAAATCCTCCCAGTCAATTCCCACCTTTGTTTCTAATCAGTCCTCCAAATCCACCTTTGTTTCCTTCCACTGTGCTTCCATAGTTATTGATCTTCAGTGTATTCATATTAGGACACAGCTCTATTTTGTTTTGCAAAAGTACGCAGTAGCAACTTCTTTTGCATACTCGAGTTCATATCTTCTAGGCATACATCACAAATGTTGTAGTTCATATCTTTATCACACATCAGTTATGAAGAAGAAAAGCCTCCAAGGAATATCCATGAACTCAATCTGCTTTCTTTCTTTCATGTATAGATCAACCCGACCCAAGGTCAGTACTTGACAACAAGGATTTTAGGATCGAAGCTTTGTTTCCCGAGTAAGAGTGCGAAACAACGAAGATTCTATCATTCGACCTTTGTTGCCCGAGAAGGACTGCTTGGCAACAAGGATTCGAAGACCCAAGTCGTGTTGCGCGAGTAGTAGTTCTCGGCAACAAAGGTCTCAATATTTGAGCAATTAACTAATCTGAAGGAAAAAAAAAGAAGGAATTAAATCTAAAATAATATTTGAGACCTCGAGCGACACTTTTATATTTAGTATATAGTGCTTATATATTAATATATTTCATATTGGATACATATGTAATGATGCTTGAATTTTATTGTATTTCTCGCTTTACTTATTATATTTTAAATAATATTTTTTCGATCTATTTTTGTTTGATCACCTTTGACTTACATGCTTATTCAGGATATGAGTTAATATATTTATGAGTTTCAAATTCTATCCTAAGAGAGAGAAAGAGAGAGGGAGGGAGGAAAAAAAGTAGGTAAGGAGAGTGAAAAATGGGTTGGTGGAGGATTAAATGCCGAGAGAGGTATATAATAAATAAATAAAAAGTGTGACAAAAGTAAACATGAAAAAATACTTATAAATTTTTTTTAATTTAGAAAGTGATTAATTTTTTGAGACAATTCAAAAAATATATATGATCAATTAATTAGAAATGGAGAGAACATATAATGAAGGGACAAAAAATGGATCAAAACAGGGGGGAAAAGAAGAAGAAAAGACGGGGTAGCTTAATTAACGGTATGTCTGATCCGTTTGTTAATCATTTTCGTTTCGTGCATTTAGGCATGCGCACTTGAGGCTAAGTCACGTATCAATTATGTAGCGTTAACACGTTGGTGTGTTGGCTCACAACTAGAACAGATGCATAGCGAAAAAATTTTGGCATGATCAAATAATATAATATATGGCTAAATATGTCAACACCCCCCTTCAACTTTTGAATCGTATGCATCACCTCTTGATCTTTAACTCTTTTTGGGTAACCCCTGAGCCAACCCAGAATGGATGTTAGATAAAGGCAACTAAAAATTTACAGAGTTGCCCTCTGCTATAACCTCCTTTTTTTTTTTTTGGCCGAACTCGGTGTGAAACACTCCCTAAACTCTAATTATCTTCTTCTCTCTGAAGCCTTCTCTCAACACGCCCACTCCAATTCGCAGAGTGAATCTCACGACCACGACTCGGAAATGCACAAACCTTGATTAGCCATCCAAAACACAGAGTACCATTGTTTTCACGGCTCCGCCAACCTCCTTCGAAGGAACAAAATGGCCTTTACCTTGATCGACGAAGTAAAGTAAGAGAAAAATATTGTCAAAAACTTTATATTGAAAGTTGAAGCAGTATATATGATCTGAAAATACAACATTGTATTCATAAAAGTCATAGCATTGACATTAACTAAAGGGTAAATTATAAATACAGTCATTCAACTACAAAATGTTTCTCGTTCATTCTTTAGAATCACTTTTATGGTTTAAAAGGTTTTCAGACAAATAAATGAGATTTCCAAACTAATACTCCTTTCGATCGAGGGAAGTCTTGGTAACTTCATGACAAGTAGCCCCATGGATGTGACATGGCCCCTTTTTGCTAATGGCCGCTTCAACAACAAATCACTCATCCGAATCCCACCACCGGCCAGCAGGCCCAACATCGTTATCCTCATTTTCGGGGGGGAAAAAAAAAGAAGATTCTTTAACTTACCACGAAATGGATATCGCAAAGAAAGCCCCAAATGGATATTCGCTTGGACAATATCAAAACGATCAACATCAAAATTAAAGGAACCTTTAAATAGTTAAAAAAAAATATTTTATAGAGTTGAGATGTCGGAGGCCTTTAAACATGTATATCATGAGTGAAATCCACTGAATGACGGAAGCACTAACATGTGGGGGTGAAAACCGGTAAAGATGAAAACAAATAAAGACTTCGACAAAGAAAATTTTGGGGCAATTAGAATATCCTTTGCAACTTTGAGAGCCATGCTACTCTAAACGAAGTCATGGTAGCTGGAAATGGGCGAGTCTTCACACAGCCATACAGAGGAGAACACAAGATGTCACAATATAACAAAGATATATAAAAATTGCAAGGACCACTATCATTTTTTTTCCTATTTTTTTTTCCTCATCAAACGTGAAAGAGCATTTGACTACTCTAAACAAGCATAACCTCGAGGCGAACTTTGTAAATAAGACAAAATGTAGGTTACGGTGTTGGTTAAGAAACAAAGGCAATAAGTCTCAAAACCCAAATATGATGCAAAAATCCCTTGTGTGTACCCATGTGGGCCGAGCCTATATAGTGGCTAAGTTGCCTACATTTCTCCATTTTGCAGAATTGGATATGACGAAATTCGAATTATTGAATTTGCTATATATTTTTCCCATCAAACTCAATCAATAAGAATATTGGCAATCGTTTTTTCACCGCCTTCAATTCTTGCTTGACCTCTTTTGCATAATGCCCATTGAACTTCAATTTCTGTAATTATGGTCACACTGGACTCATAGTTTGTTTGTAATAGAATATCGTTACAAAAATCGTGGAGAAACTCAATTTTCAAAGGTGAGTAAAACATCATAATTCAATAAGCAAACATCTTCAGCTCCGCTGGTCCAGACTAGAACTTATTTCTTGTTGTGGTCTTGTGTTTGTGTAACTCTTATAATAACCTATATAATAAAATGTTTTCGGACCAATTTAATCCGTTTCAACTGAAATCATCAGTCGACAAAACTAAACTATGGACCGTCCACCTCACTTCACACGCAAAGTCAAATGTTTGTTCGGAGTGCACGTTATAGAAAGAATTGTAAGACACCTTTCGTATCGCAAAAGTGATGCTAATCCTATTTGGGTGTTATAGGTACTACAAGTGGTCTTGGAGGATTGCTTTTGATTGTTGCTTCATGGTGGTTGTACAAAATAATCAAAAGAATAAAAAAAAGGAAACTGCGGGAAAAGTTCTTCAAGAGGAATGGCGGTTTGCTGTTAAAGCAACAATTGTCTTCTGGTGAAGAAGGAACTGTTGAGAAAACCAAAGTGTTCACCTCAAAGGAGCTTGAAAAGGCCACTGACCACTACAATGAGAGTCGGATTCTTGGTCAAGGAGGACAAGGAACAGTTTATAAAGGAATGTTGACGGATGGAAGAATTGTGGCAGTTAAGAAGTCCAAAATCTCAACAGCAGCGGATGAAGGCCAACTCCAATAGTTTATTAACGAGGTGGTCATTTTGTCACAAATTAACCATAGAAATGTGGTCAAGCTATATGGGTGTTGCTTGGGGACAGATGTTCCTCTCCTTGTTTACGAATTCATCCCCAACGGAACCCTCTACCATTATCACCATCATCCAAATGAAGAGTTCCCCCTTTCTTGGGATATGCGTTTAGGAATTGCAACAGAAATTGCGGGAGCTCTTCAGTACCTTCACTCGGCAGCTTCCTTACCTATATATCACCGGGATATCAAATCCACAAACATTCTCTTGGATGACAAATACAGGTCAAAGGTGGCAGACTTTGGGACTTCAAGATCAGTTGGCGTTGATCAAACTCACTTGACCACACGAGTATCGGGAACCTTTGGCTACTTGGACCCAGAATATTTCCAATCAAGCCAATTTACAGATAAAAGCGATGTTTACAGCTTCGGAGTAGTTCTTGTTGAGCTCTTAACAGGAAAAAAAAACCAATATTGGAAGCTAGATCTGATGATGGGCGGAGTTTAGCAACACATTTCAAGTTGGCAATGAAAGAATGCAATTGTTTCGATATTTTTGATGCCCGAGTTGTCAAAGAGGGTGGTAAAGATGAGATCATGAGGGTTGCTAACCTTGCGAAAAGATGCCTGAACTTGAACGGTAGAAAAAGGCCAACAATGAAACAAGTTGCAATGGAGTTAGAAGGAATTAGAATGTCAAACGGAGCCCCAGCAGTTCAAGAACAGTACGAAGAGCTTGAATACGATGAAGCTGAATTAGTGGCCACTTGGGACACTGCTTCAACCTCAACAAGTTCTTATGTGATTAATAATGTAGTTTCAGAGTAATATGTCCAACCTCTGTTGTCAAGTAGAACAAGATAGTTTGTTTCACATTAAAGCCATTGATTGGCTGCGAGCAAATTGAGTACTTGCAAATCAAATACATTATGTATCCATGTACCATCTCTCTCTCTCTCTCTCTCTCTCTCTCTCTCTCTCTCTCTCTCTTCTTTTTCTATGTTGACATTGTACAGCATATAATCCGAGTATGATGCTACTATAATCGGTGTATGATGCTACTCCATCTTGCTGGAAGAAGTCATGTTTAAAAATGCATGCTATAAATAACCTACGAAGAGGAACGCCAAACCCACACAATCTTATGCTTTATCCACACCGCATTTGTAACTACAACGTGTCTTAGCAACCGATAGAGAATTGATGGGATGACCAAATCAAGTTTAGACCAAGACTATTCCTAAATCATATAGCTACACTTCTCTACTGAAATCAAGAACAACTAGTTATGTTCCGTCACATGGCAGAGACAAATTTTGCATTCAAGAACATAAATTCGTTGTCATAAATACGCTTTGAACCTTCAATACATTGTACACCGAGCCAGAGTTTGCATTAAACAGTCACAGAGGAAGGAAGCACTAACCATCATTTCCCATATGAAGTTTCGTGTTTCCTTCGGAACTCGTGAAAGACCGTGAAAAGAGGTCTCTGTCCAGCATTTCCTCGAACATCTTGTGTGCTTCATCTGCTACAGGCAAGATGTAAACCAAAAGGGCATTATGCTAAGCGTCCAATTCTAATTAACTCCGTCTGAAAATGCTAATAAATGCCAAGTGCCGAGATTGTAATTGGATGTTTGGAATGTGTGTTGAGTGCCTGTGTAAGTCATATATGAAGGCAAGAGCGGTACAAAAAGCAAACCATTAACGTTGAAAAAGCATCCGCTTTTGGGGAGAGTTTGACTTACGGCTTGCTACCCATGTTTCAACTAAATCTTAAATACTTACGTGCGAGCCTTGCTTCTCGAATGTCCAAACTTGATGGCGTCGTGGGTCAAAACTGAATCATCTAGGTCTTAAAATGCAAAGGGTGGCAAACCTCAAGGGGTAAGTGGCCCAAGTAATTTTAGTTGCATTTGCTTGTGGATACCGTGTTAGAACACCTCGCTAGTAATTGCACCTGTGAAGACTCGTGACTTTGAACTCCTGATTACAGGTTGCATCAAGGTCCTAAAGTGAGATAGGTAAGCTTTTTCTTCTTTTTGGGTTGCGACAGCTCTCCGAACTTCTTTTGTGTATGACTCGGTATGCAACTGTGGTAAAAAGCAGATTGGTGGTTGTTGCTCGTTCCAATAAGGCATACATGTAGTCTCCTATGATGTCTAGGGATTGATTCACACTGAATAATAGTACACATTAGTTTCACCTTAATGGTGGTGTAAGATAAGGATTGACGAAAGTCACGGGGCCTATCTCCATGGAGCTCGTGATGGGCTCAAAATCTATTAGGGAGTACTGTAAACGTAGGGGTAGGTCACTACTTTTACACTACGAGCTTTTCCATCCCATCAAGGAGAGCATTCAAAATTTGTGAAGAAAGTAGAAGACCTAGTTCACGCACATGTTATAAAAGCTCCCTGGTTAGCAAGAGATTAGTACAGTGGGATCTGATATGTGTTGACATGCGTGATGGAGGATCTGATAGCACCAAATAGAAACCTGCAATCCGTAATGAGGTTGGACAAGGGATGTAACGGATCAGACTCCTTTCTCATAAGTTCTTTTGTGATATCCTTGGGTCAGTTTCAGCAATCTCTCTCAGTTATTCCTCCGTCTCTAATCAATTGCAACCTTTTAATTACCCAGGTAGTTTTATTTTCAACACGTCTCCATTAGTAAGTGTGCTTAAAATCCTCCCAGTCGATCGATTTTAAATCAATCCTCCAAATCCACCTTTGTTTCCTTCCATTGTGCTTCCATAGTTATTGATCTTCAGTGTATTCATATTAGGACACAACCAGTATAATAGTTTGGGTTAATTTTCTTTCTTCTTACTCTTTTTTGCAAAAGTAGTAGCAACACCTTTTGCATACTCAAAACAATCTTCTAGGCATACATAGCAAATAGTTTAGGAAGACGATAAACCTCCAAGGAATATCCATGAACTCGACCTGCTTTATTTTTTCTTATATACTTAGATCAACCCAACACGACATGAGTACTCGACAAGAAAGATTTCAAGATCAAAGCTTTAGTTCGCGAGCAGGACTACGGATTGGAAGGACCAAGTCGGGTTGCTCGAGCAGTAGTGCTCGGCAACAAAGGTCCCAATATTTGAACTTTGTTGCCCAAAAGCATGAGTCTAGACTTTGCGAACTTCATGTCAAATCTATCTCATGAGCAGGAATACTCGATAGATTCAGTATCCAAGCATCGTTCCCTCAGTAGGTGTGACCAAATAACACATATATTCGAGTTCTTTGACCCAAGAAGAACTGCTCGAGCTATTAAAATAATAAATGAAAACAATATATGATGTTCACCAACTCAAAATCAATGGGACTTAAAGCTATTTATTCTAGACACCTACGTCATCAAGTTAAAGGTGTCAAATGGGCAGGGCTTGGGCCGGCCCAGCCCAAGCCCATCGGGCCTCCAGCAAATTGGGCCGGGGGCCAGGTCAAGGGGGCTGCCAAAGGGGCCGGGCTGGGCCGGGCCTGATTCTGGGGATATCCGGGCCCGGTCCAAGCCCAGGCCCTAGGCCCAACATTTAGGGCCGGGCTTGGGCCCGGGCCCAATTTTCTTCTTTTTTTTTAAATTTTTTTTGGCATTTTCTTGTTATTCAAGGTAAGAGTTTTTTTTAATTATGGTAATTTGCTGTTAGGGACACTTTATTAAAGCGACAAGAGTTACAAAAAGTTGATGTGTAAGAATATGTTTTACGGTATATGGTAAGACTAATTCAATATACTAAATCAACAAGTTTGGCTTCAAAAAGGTTTTCAATAATGATAAATTCTCAAAGGGACATGAAGTAACAAATATCATCATCACAAAGATAAAAGCCAAATTGTCAAGAAAACTTTATGCCAAAAGATGGGAGTGGGCACGTGACAGTGCTACCCCTCCCCTTCACCACTGGCTTCAGGTTCATTCTGTGAGGCTATGCAATGCACACCCGTTGATGGAGCTTAAAAGTCGAGGACAAAGCTACTCTTCTTGGTAAAACTTACACTTAAAAGGAAATACCTTTTGAATCTTCTCTATGCAATCTCTTTTTTAAATCAAATTTTGGGCAATTCAAACACTAGAACTGGAATTAGGTTCGATTATCTGAAGCCCATGGTTGGGCACAGAACAATATATGTGCTGAAATAGAGCAGATTCCAAGTTCCAACCCACTCAAATTGTAACATAAATTGACAAAATACAGCAAATCTGGGGTACACAATGCATTGGGGTCAGCAATTTCAATACATAAAGATGTTAAAAATCTACTCGATCCCATGACCACTATATTTATAAAGAAAAAAAATCAAAGACTTTAAGATGTGTTATTATTCTTTGCATTACTTGAATCTTCAGTACTGTTTTAGGGGGAAAAGGGGAATAAATCCGTTGGGGGGAAATGGGGAAAAAGAGGAATTTCAAAAGTAAAGAGGTGGGCCTGAACCGGGCCAAACCCGGGCCGGGCCTGGCCCGGGCTTTTTTCTAGGGAATGCAGGCCTGGCCCAGGCCCTAGGCCCTAAAAGGCCGGGCCAACATTGTTCATCAAAGGGGCCAAGCCAGCCCGGGCCAGAAAGGGGCCGGGTCGGGCCAGCCCGCGGGCCGCCCGGCCCATTTGACAACTCTACATCAAGTCAAAACTTTTATTTAAATAAAAGTAGGAATGTTAGACCACCACTAATGCTCTAACATGTGTCTCATTGGTCAACGCGGTCAAAATAAGGGTAACCCCTAGTCAAAGTCAACCAAAGATATTAACTTTCCTTGCAAGAAACATGGAAACATGGCATATATATCTCCAATATTAGAGTTTATTGTACTAGGCTTTCCAACACCTAGTCTATATATAGGAGACGTCCAAAAGTGCATATCACATTTGAATGTAGACGCACAACTTATACTTTTCTCAAAGTGTTTTTTATTTATTTATGTAATTGCGTTGTGACTTGGACATCGTATAAGTCAGTGTGGAATCCCATTCCGTAGTTAAAAATCTATTTCAAAATAGCTAAAATTTTAAATTTTCTTCTATCAAGCCCCCCCCCCCCCCCCCCCCCCGCACACCCCTTACCCCACCAAAAAAAAAAGAACTTTCTAAAATAGGAATAAAATTTTGCACCAACTTCACCGGAGTCTTTGGAATTAAGCTATTTAATTCTTTCGTGAAACTTCTTCCTCTATCTATTCAATATAAAAGCTTTTCACATGGGGATTTCAAACTTTGTAGACGTATGCAAAATTGTGAAGGTTGTCGGTGTGGACGATATTATATATATACCTCACCCTTTTGTTTCTAATTCTTTTTTGTTTCGCACATTAGGTACAGGCAAGATAGAAATCCTAGGGTTTTGTGCAGACATGATGGGTGAAAAGATTACAAAAAATAATCAATTGTTTCGTCATAGCACCATAGAAATGAACTAATCAAAACAAGGGAAGAAAAGAAGAAGATTCACCGTCATCTATATATGTGATTGGGTTTTGTGGTTCTGCCAAAGAACAGTGCTTTGGGCTCCTGTTTTGTATGAAAATATTTTAGATACTGTTTGAGTTGTAAGAAGAGAGTTATAACAACTCATATAGCGACAACTAATGTTCGTCAAATGTCTTTATTATTTTTATTTAGTGATACAAAAAAAGTACCGTTAAAAATATCGCTAAAACTGTTAACAGAAATGTCAGTATTGTATACCGCGATCATTAATTGACAGTATATGATGTAGGGCCCTTTTTTGCATGGGTTCCCCGCTTTGCGGCTCCTCATCTGAGTAAAGCAAGGATGACTGGGGGTTGCAGTATCTAACTCAATATCCGAGTTCAAAAAGCACTTGGCTTATCTTTGATTAACATTCTCTTAGATTTGGGTTCCTTACAAAGGGACACAATAATCTTGTTTTACCAAGTCAAAAGAACATTTATAAAATGAAGTATTGTGTCTCGTCCACGCGTTCTTGCAAAATGATGTAGTCTCTTCGTGGTGCGAAGTGACATTCATATCAAAAAGAGGTGTGACTAGCATAGTTCTATAGAAACGTGAAACAAAGTTAGCAACCAAATCATATTAATCCCTTGATTTAAACATCTTCCCTTCTTCACGTCTTCCTCCTTCGTTCTCCTGCATGCATGTTCCACACCGCGTCAGCACCAATAACCTCCCTCACGTTTCTATAAGGCTGCAACTTGTATGGACTGGACGAGTCCAAGGTCAGATCACGACCACTTTCAAAAACTGGTATTCATGTCCAGCCAAACCCATTTACAAGCCAAATAATGTATGTTCATGCCTAGCTCATGAAAGTTTTGGTGGCCACGGACTAGTAATGGGCTGGCCACGGCTTGTCCATATTAGTTTTTATTTACTTAATTTTAAGGCATATTAATTATCATCAAAGTCTATTAATCAGTCATAAGTTTTTGTTTATTTATTTTTTAAGCATATCATTTTCCATCGACTAATTAGTCATGATAGTAAGGAAGGATATAGTGAAATCTTAAAATGGATTTAGTTATAAGTATGAAAACAAAGTTTCACGACAAAATAAACAAAAAAGAAAAAGAAAAGGTAAGAGTTTCGTAACAATGTTACGAAGTCTAGTCCTATAATAAGAAACAAGGGAGACAAAAAGAAGTTTCCAATAGTCTCTAAACGCATACGATTAGAGGATTTTAAAGACTTAAAAAAATTACATAAAATTTATATATGGAATTCATGTACACTATAAAAATTTGATGGCCTGGGTTTCCCACGAGTTGAGTGGGCTTCGAAAAACTTTTGTCCATATTTAGTCCACATATTTTTACAAGTTCAAAATTTTTTACCCCCGTCTAACACGATTACTGTAATACTAAGCCCACGCCCATTATTTTTACGAGTTGTCCAGCCATTGCACCCTTACGTTTTTATAAGAACTTGGCGTTTATAATTTCTTTTAACTGTATTTTTTTGAATGATTATAAATTGTATAAACCAAAAATATCCTTACAGTGTTGCTATTAAAAATTTTATTTGACCATCATTTTCTAAGAATTTTCTCATAGTTCCAAGTAGCACTATTTTAGACAGGTAGTTATTTAACACAAAAAAAAGGTATTACACCAAAAGGATTATTCTCTTTATATATATGAATTACCGTGGCACATGCGATGCGAGTGTAAAAATAAAATAAATATTAATTTTATTAAAAAATCAAATACCGCGTATAAGTGTTTATTATGACATTCGGTAAAATGAATCTTAATTATTAGAAGCCAAAGATGCCCTTACAAGTAGTTCTTTACTATTTAATTTTTTATTTAGTGTCATTTTTAAGGAAAAAAATTGTAAGATGTCAAGTGTCAGCATTCTAAACAGCTAGTTATATAACACCAAAAGAAGTGTTACACTAAAAGAAGTGTTACACCAAAAGATCTATTCTCTTTATATAATATAGATAGACGAGAATTGACACACACACTGAGCGTGCAAAAGTTAAGATAGTAGTTGAAATTTTGTTCAAAAAATCAAGCATCATGTATATATGTTTATTATCACATTCGATAAAATAAATTTTAATTCATGAAACCAAAATTTGTCTTTAGGTAGTTATTTAATATTTAAGTTTTTGGTTTGTGCTATTTTTGAAAAAAAAATTATAGAATATCAAGTGTCAACATTCTATATAAGTAATATTACACCAAAGGGGCTACTCCTTTTAGTATAAATTAGTTTTTTGGTTTGTGCCACCCCCTATCTGAACAGAGTTCAAGCACCCATCTCCAGCTCATCCGCTAGAACCCCAGTTCTTGCTGTCGACCAAAAATGAAAACCTAGATTTATTTTGCGAATTCAAGAGAGAAAGTAAAAAAAAAAAAATAGATCGAGAAACGCAGACCTTGATCTTGAGCTTTACCAGCATGGTCACCAAAGGGTGTTGCCAGCGTGGTCGCCGGAGGTTCATGCTAACGTTGTCGCCAGAGGTTTGTGGAAGCAGAAGGGCCAAGGAGGGGTTGGTATGGGTGTCATGGAAGGCGAAGCGGCCCAAGGTCTTGGCACCAAGCATTTTTTGCAGTTGTGGGTAGTCATTCATGTACGACGGCCACAGAGGAGAATAAAGAAGAGCGGGGTGGTGGCAGTGCCCTGGTGGTAGTCTTAACTGGTGGGGCTCGGTACGACGGGGCTGGACCTTGATCTTGAGCTCCGGTGAAGAGTCGATCGACATCCTCCCAGCCATTTTCTTTGGGTGTGTCTGACGAGGTGGGTATATGGGTTTAATTGGTGTGTGTATATATATATATATATATATATATATATAGACACACACATTGGTTCTATTAATCAATTTGCGTTGGGAACATAAAAAGGGACGGCCACATGATCACGTGGGCAGGCCTTATGTCATTTTTTATAATGACAGTTCTACCCTTTAGACTTTCTAATAACATCCGTGGTTTGATAGCTTAAGACCTGATCGATTTGGATCATTTCTTTCAAATTTAGGTACTTCTTTGGCACACATTCAAAGTTGAATACTAAAGTTGTACTGAGGATAAAGTTGAGGGTAAAATTTTAAAATTAGCCCTATTTATTACAAATTTGTATTTTGTATCATTTTTTGAAAAATCTTTTAAGAATGTCAAGTGTTGACATTTTAGATAAGTAGTTACGTTACACCAAAATGCATGTTGTCTTCATATATAGTATGTGTGTACACACACACATATGTTATATGCATAAATGCATATACATATATGCACACACATACATGTGTGTGTGTGTATAAATAGAAAAACACTTATTCCATTATGGTCATTTTAAATGGCTTTTAATTATTGAATACATTGCTTCACAAATTATAAAATTTTAAATTAATGTTTAAATACAATAATGTCTGATAATTAGTAGCAATAAAATGATCTACTCGTGTATTAACACTTTGTTTGGAATCAATTATTTTAGAATTTGGATTTCAAACTCGAAATTGGATTTAAAATTCAATTCAATTCAAATTTTTTTTTTTTGCTAGGAATGGATGGGAATTCAAATCACAAAATTCTTATTTTGTGTTTAGAGAACAAACGAAATGGAAAAATAATAATTTTTTAGACAACTATATCCTCGACTTACGATAAAAAAATAAATTACAATAAATGATTTCAAGTGTGCTAATGCCACCACATGGTGGCGGCGGTGGTGGTGGCAGCACCACAAGGCGTAACGGCATCAACAATGGAAGTGGTGGCGGGGGCCGTGGTAGTAATGGTGACGGCGGTAGTGACCGTGGTAGTAATGGTGACGGCGGTAGTGACAGTGGTAGTAGTGGTGGCTGTGGTGGCAGTGGCGGTGACGGTGATAATGGTGGCAATTCTTATGGCAGTAGTGGTGACGGTGGTTACAGTAGTAGTGGCGGTGGTGATGGCAGTGATGGTAGTGATGGCACTAGTTGTGACGACGACCGTATTGGTGGTGGAAGTTGTGGGGGCGGTGGTGGTAATAGTGACAGTCGTGATGGCTGTACTAGTGATGGCGACGGTAGCAGTTGTGGCAGTAGTGGTGGCGGCGGTGTTAGTAGTGGTGGTAACAGTATTAGTGGCGACGGTAGTAATAATGGTGGTAGTAGTGGTAGTGATAGTAGTGGTGGAAACGGTGACAGTAGTGATGACTCCGAAGGTGATAATGGTGGCAGTAGTGGTGGTGACAGTAACAATAGTGGTGCCGGTAAATGCTGAACCAACTCATGATGGATGTTAACTAATGGCAATTAAAAAGTGACAAAGTCGCCCTTTTTGCTGTGAAGTTCTTTTTTTTTTTTTCCTTTTTTGCCGAACTCACTGCCAAACACTCCCTAAACACTAATTATATCCTTCTCTCCTGAGTCTTAAGACTTCCCCCCAACACAACCACTCCCATTTGCGGAGTCGGGCACAGGATGACTCCATCTACCACCAACCTAGATTAGCCATCCAAAGGCTCCATCGTTTTAAGGAACAACAATGGCCTTTACCACCTTGACCGATGAGGTGAAGTCAGCAAAAATATTGATGAAGGGATCCGTGGGTGCTTTTGTCCTAAATATGCCGAACGATCAATTGTGAGGTGAATCTGTGTGTGTCAATTCCAGTTGTGTGTATGTGTGTGTTTTGAGGTGAATGTGTGTGTCAATTCCAGTTTATATAATGCCCTAACGACCAATAAAATGACTCTATATATACACTTAATTAGATTTATATGAAAGTAAGACTAAGTAGTAGATCTTTGACCAGTTTTAAATTGAATCAAGCATAACTATGAGTGGTGATTATAGCGTTAAATCTAATAACAGTCATATGATTATCCCCTATTGCACAAGACCCATGGCAAATGAACATAGGCAAACAGTTCATTTTAGATTCGGACCTAACGACTAAATAAGGACTCGATTATTATACCTAGTTAAACTTACATGATATATATAAGAGTAATTAGTAAATTTTAGACCAATTATAAGGATTAGAACTTAATTTTGACTACAATATAATCAGTTATATCCATGAGTGATTATTGTGTGCAGTCAATAACAGTCATGTGATTAGTCCCCGTTGTCGTATGTAATGTTTGTCTAACAGAATAGTTGTTAAGCTTTCCAAGCTCATTGTAGTTATAGTACAAGCTGACCAATTTTGGTATATAGAATCACATTATGCTACGATAAAATAAGTATACATGAGAAATTACTACTAAATTCATTTAATGGATATAAAAAATTTAGCTTAAGAACAAAAATTGTCATAGAAGACATGAAAAACAAAGTCAACATCCAAAACAAGACCCTCAGACTTGCATTATACAAGAATTATAGAAAGACCTGTATATGAAAATGTTAGATATTATGTCGTCGTTTTGCCACATTTATTTGGTAAAAGAAAATAACTTACTCAAAAGTAATAAGGTGTATACTTCTAATTCCTAATAAATTTGAAGTGCAACTCTATTCCTTTATATTTCTACTCAAACACTATCTCAACCTCGTGATTTACTTAGTACCTCTGAAATCCTCTAAAGTTAGAGACTGAAATGTTTATATATCCATTTACAATTCAAATGGGATATGTAATAATATCAACCTTTTTTAATCACAACTATAATTTTATTTGTTAATTAACTCTAAATCTTATTAGCATTACTATTCTACTATTCTAAATGCTAAGCTCGTATATTCATGTCAAATACTACTTGATGATGTAAAATAAAAGCTTAAGGAAGACAAAAATCTAGTGACTTCAATGTATCAAAATATGTTCATTGTTCTTGAACTAACCAATAAAAGCGCTATCACAAATGTTGTACCCTGATGTATAGACCAAACCTGGCTCGAGTACCAAATGGATCAATTGTACCAAATCAGTACCTAGGTTTATTTTCCTAACCCATCTGAGTTCTCGGTCTAATGAAGACTAACAGCCGTCTGAAAATGGCAAGGGCAAGACTATTAATATAAAAAGAGCAGTGATAAAAAATGACCTAGCAATGCAACATTAGCTTACCATGTCGTCATCACCCTTTAAATTTCATGAAATTATCTCCTTTGATTTCTAGAATGAATATAGTAAAATCACACTCCACTTCAAGACAGCACCGCACAATCCCACCACCACACTATATCGCACCACCCTGCTAACACAACTCGCACCACTCAATTACCACCACCATCAACCGATCACCACCAGCCCAACCACACAG
>JAVXUP010003510.1:0-65036 GCA_033070095.1 Escallonia herrerae | reverse complement strand
AAACCGTGAAGCAGTGGTGTTTTCTATGTGTGTAGCGTGGGTGTATTTGATGTGTTCTGTGTGTATTTAGTTTCAGAGCGGTGGACTGCTCGTGGATGGGTGGGGAATTGCAATCTGTGTGTGTTTGTTAAAGTGTTAGGAATTTTGTGTGTTCGTTTTCCAGAGTGTAAATATGTATGTATGTGGGTTTCAGGGGCTATGGGTGACTGCATGTTTGTGTGTGTGTATATGTGTGTGTCAAGAGATGAGGGGGTGTAATCAGGGCATCTTGTAGGTGCATATACTATAATATGCTCAAGGGTGTGTAAAAGGGAGATGGGAGAGGGTTGTGCAGTGTGCCCGAAGGGGTGTGTGTGTGTGTGTTTCAGTGTGTGTGTTCGTGAGTGTGTTCTTAAGTTCGTGAATTTCGGGTGAGTGCAATTGTGTGAATCTGTGTGTGTTGGGTGTATAGATGTGTGTTAGTGAGTGTTAAAATGGATTTAGGTTAGGTGAAGATGTTAGAAAAATGGTTAACTGTGCATTTGTGAGCTCTTTGTATGTAATGGATTTCGGCCGGCCGAAGGTTGAAGTTGAAGTAGGTGTATGAAAGGTGAAATACTATGTGCGATTAATTTGAACAGTAACTGTTTTCATCACTAAAAATATGAAATTAATTAGGCAGGTTTTTCATAAAATTTTATGAATATTCAGACAAAAATTAGACAAAGTCCAAAACAGTAACCCCCATTATTTTTGTGAGACATACGCTCTGAAATTTTTCGAAAATTTTTAGTGTCTACAAAAGGGGTTAAATTAGGGTATTGATTAAATGAAATTCTGGATTTATTTAACCTAGTAAATCAAGTTATTTTAATGTAAAAATTATAGGGAACCTTACTTTACTGATGTGATTCATTATCTAAAATTTTGGACCATTCTGAGGTCAATAGGCAGCGTAACTGACCTTTTAGTGCTCAGTCCGGATACCGGTTCAGAATTTTTGGACGAAAAATTATCTAAAATACTTTTAGGCCAGTAATGATATCAAGATGCTTAAAATAAAATTTTAAGATTTTTTTGAATTTTTTTTCTATGCCGAAAACCTCCAAGGGCATTTTGGTAATTTTACTCATTAAGGATATTTTTGAGTAAAGTTATATACGGTAAGAATATTTTAGTGATTTGGCTTATAGAAAGATTATTTTGATGATTTAAGCGTGACGGGGAGTATTTTGGTAATTTGACCTAAGAAAGGTATTGTGCGTAAATTGACGTAGAATAAGGTTATTTGAGTGATTTTACTTACGGGAAGGCCTTTTGGGTGATTTAAGTCTGAGAAGGGCATTTCAGTAATTTTACACCTAAGGTCATTTTGGTAATTTTGCATACCCGGTGAAGGAAGTTTATTTTGGGAGTATGCATGAGTCTGTATTAAGTTATAGGGCTAATTACACCTATGTCCCTGAGGTTATGGTATAATTACAGGCAAGGACAATAGTTTGGACAAATTACACTTATATCCGTTGACCAAACGGAATCTTAAAAACCCTAACGGTTTTAATGAATAGACTTTATTGCCCTTGAGTTTGAAGATTATTTTTTTTTAAAAATGCCATTACTCCATTGTTGCCCTTTTCTCTTCTCTTTTATATTTTCCTTTTCCTTTTGGAGAACCCACCACCAGGCGCCTTCCATACCTAAACAACTTAGCACTGACGACTGCCTCGCCGCCACCACCAACTCATGAGACGGAAGCACCTCAGCCTCGCCCTCTGCTACCCAATCATCATTGGATTTGCTCCGTCACACCTCTTCCGACGCGACCGCTGTTAGGATCTTGGACATACGGGGAGGTCGCGGTGGCTTGGGAAGGGAGGGAGTGGGGACGGTGGCAGTACATTAGGATGACGGAGGGGCTGTCGCCGGGTTGGATAAGGGGAGAGGCTTTTACAACCACTTCGGGAACGATTTTAACTCCAGCCGGTGAATCTTCCGGCAACAAGATCTCCAACCGTCGCTGACATGTGGTATTAGCCTTTAGATTAGACAAAAATGAGGCACATGAACTAAGATTCTTCATTGCCTTTCAATTTGGGTTACTCTTTGAGGGATGGGACTAACGTCGGTGTGGGTAAGAGGGAGGCGGCGTCGGCGTCGGCGGCGTTTTATGAAATTAAGATTTTCGGCGTTTTAGTGACGGAACATTCCATCGCTAAATAAGATTTTCGGCGACAGAATATTCTGTCGCTAAAAAACTGATAGTAGGAACACTTTTAGCGATGGAATTAATCCGTCGCCAAAAGTAAATAAAATATTATTTTTTTATTTTTCTATTACCCAGACCTGTAATAAAATTTTCAATTCTCAACAACAACGCACAATAATCAATACACAAAGAAATATATATAATCAATCATAAAAAAATATTTATTATAAAAAAAACTCATGATGTACAAGTCAGGAACCGGATACAGCCGGTTAGGGGAGGGGAGAAGAGTACAAGCCTGGCGGGAGGGACAAGCTGGGACCAGGCACGAGAAGGGGCTCATCAGGGGTTGCCGAGTCTCGGATCTGGATCCTGCTGATCCCGGGCCGGCTCGGCATGTCCAGCAGCGGTACCCTGCTGATCCTGCTCCCTGATCATCCTCAACACCACCGTAGCAATGCGCTGGATCTCCTCGCCGTCCAACGGATGCCGAGGAGCCGGTGTCTGTGGAGGGGCAGGGGGGTGAGGACGCTCCTATCACGGCACGAGCAGTCGTGCTAGGCAGGCCGCGTATGCGGCCTTTCGGCCGATTGACGACCTCCGGCGTATCCAGCCATCGCTTCAATGCCCCAGTACTCGCACCGTACTAGTGGACGCTGATGGCTGTCCGGACTGCTGCTCGGACCCCCTAAGCTGTTCATACGAGGCCTGCAAAAATAGTGATTTAAAGATATGTTAGGGCATTAATTAACGAAACAGACATTGAGGATAGAAAGAAAAAAATTAACAACTTAAACAAATTGACTCACATCGATCCGCCGGGCAATATCTGAAATATAGTCGCCCGCCCGGTGCGCCTCGTCCTTGTCCTTCTTCCGCACGTGCGTCTGATTATACGTCAGAGCTATGACCTCATCCTCCTCCAGATCCGGGTGCTCGACCGCATTCATGTGTCGGACGATGTCGTGTGGCACCGACCCCCCCGTGTGCGTCGGATCTCTGTTCTGTCTGTTCTCGGCCCCGCTCTTACTCTTGGCGTCCCAACCTGGATCCGCAGCCCACCGATCTATCATCTCCCCCCATACAGTCGGAGATATCCAATGTGGGGGATATGTCTTCATCTCCGTCATCGGGGCACCCTCGGGCAGCATCTTCTTCGCCCGGTCCCGTGCATCGTGGAGCCATCGGCGGTAATTCTTGCCGATGTAAGCAAAGAAGGCCTGCTGCCCCAGTGCCTGCTGCTCAGGCGTGTCAAACGTGAACCCCTCCTGTAAGGCATTCAATAACACAAATTAACAACAGAAAACAAACTCTAATTAAACAAATACTATCGCTGAAAAAAATACTTCACCGTACCAGCCACTCCTCCCATAGGGACTCCCTCGCAGCGGCATCCCAGTCCTTCCAGTACAGGCGTGGCTCGAAGAATCGGCCCTTCACAAGAACGCCGATCTTCGTCCTCGCCTGATTCTCCAGGATCCTGCCAAAGAAGTAAATAAATAAATTAATACAGTTCAAATATAAATTAACACCCCAAAATTTTAAATATAAGGCATGATGTGATTTTTTTTACTTACAGGCCCTCCTGGGTGAGCGTAACTCTCTGTTTACGCTGGGGGTCGATGCGTACCCCGCGTGTCGGACCACGGCCTCGTCGAGATCCTACAAAACACAGACATTAATACAGTTCAAATATAAGGCTAGCGAAAATGTACTAAACACCGTTATCAACTATACCTGAGGTAGAACCCACGGAAGAAGGAGAATCAACGCGCGTGTGGGATGAATCTGCGTCGGGCTGGGGCGACGGCTAGGGCAATGGCTGGGGCCGGGGCGATGGCGATGGCTGGAGCTGGGGCCCATCTGTTGTACGCGATCACTCTGTGCCTCGTCATCAGTGGGCAATGACGAGGTGGGACCTACAGGGAGGAAGCAGCTCGGCATCCAGCCCGGCCACGAATAGCCCGTATCCTATCCATATCTGACTTCATATAGATAAATTACAAAGACATTAACACATTAAAAACAATAATTTGGCAGAAATCATCATCGGCACTATATATATATGAACGAAGGTGCAAAAACACATCAATATGAACCAAGTTCTAAAATGTTACTACATTTTTCCCGTGATGTTACAACATTACAAGTCAATCATTTTCAGTTTGAGAATCATCATCATCTTCATCACTTTCCTCGTCGTCCTCTTCTTCGTGGGACTCGTCGTCCTCTTCATCTTCTAATTCATCCTCTTCATCAGTAGACTCGGTCACATCATCTCCAACACTTTTCACGTCTTCCGCGTCATCATCTACGACTTCTTCTCCTACATGAAGTGTTGTTGGAAGAGGAAGATCGTCCTCCTCGTTGTTGACCTCAACAGGGAACAAGACAGGTGGTTGGTCGGCTTGAAAGGAGTCTAGCTCACTGTCATATGTCACGGGCAATTTCTTGGACTTGATAATTGTATACCAATGAGATTTGGGATTGGCGACGTCCTCCGCGTAAAAGACTTGTACAGCTTGACTAGCAAACACAAAGGGCTCGTCTGATGCAAGTCTTGACTTGACATTGACATCTACAATCCCTTGAGAGCTAACACGGATTCCTCTACTGCATGTGACATCGAACCACGTACACTTGAACATTACCAGGCGGTTTTGGGAACCCAGATATGTTAGCTCAACAATCTCATCTAGCTCTCCGTAAAAGTCCATGCAATTCTCGGCATAACAGTCGCCGTTGACCAAGACTCCACTGTTTTGGGTTTGTTTTGTTCGGTCATCATCTTTTACGTTAAACCTAAACCCGTTGATGATATAGCCTCCATAACAGGATGTTTGTTTGTTAGGGCCTTCAGCTAGTAATTTCAAGCAGGAGGCCACTGGTCTATCCATTGACTGAACCTATTGTAGATGACGGTAAAAATTAAGGATAAATCAGTATACTAATTGGCCACAGAACTGTATATAACACATAATATAATTTCGTTAAACAATCTTACACGCCTTTTGAACCACTGTACAAATTGTGATTTTCGATGAGATTCAAGTCCAGCGGGATCAGTGATTAAAGATTCCGCATCGAACTCACTGCAAACCAATATAGTTGACTCGCTTATCACACACTTTCAATTATGTACAACAATGTAAGTGAATTAAGACTTTAACTTACTCAACGAATGCCGAAACTTCATCGCAATTTAAAAGGGCATATATTGTTGCAGCACTGTACTCTTCATCTGTTAGCCATCGAGTATACGTTCGGCCGAACGGACTACCTGACTGCTTGAATATTGACAATTGCCCTTCCAAATTTGTGCTTGATCCGGGTCATTTCGGCCTAGTTGATTTAACCTTGTATCAACATCAGGCCCGAAATATTGACTACAAAAGTTTACAAGTTCTTCCATTACGTAAGCCTCCGCAATTGAGCCTTCAACCCGAGCCTTATTGCGGACTTTAACCTAGAAGTTTAGCGAATCGAGTTAGGTGGAATATCAATGATAACAGTGTCGCATTAAGTGTAAACGAACAACTGTAACAATTTAAAGATTACCTCTCGAAGGGATACATCCACCGATATTGCACGGGTCCACCCATCTTAGCTTCATATGCCAAGTGAACAGGCAGATGCTCCATTGAATCAAAGAACGAAGGTGGGAAGATTTTCTCCAGCTTGCAAATCGTCACCACAATGTTCTTCTCAAGCACTTCCATGTTACTCACCCGGATCGTAGAAGAACATATATCTCGAAAGAAATGAGATAATTCAGTCAAAGTCTCGCAAACAACCCGTGGCAACAGTCCCCGGAAGGCAATAGGAATGAATCTCTCCATGAATACGTGGCAGTCGTGACTCTTCATCCCTTGGAACTTGCATTCCGATACATTGCAACAACGAGATATGTTGGACGCAAACCCATCCGGAAGCTTCAAATTCTTAACCCACTGACAGACCTTCTCCACTTGTTTCTTGTCTAGACAGTAAGGTGCTTTCGGAAGTATCGTCCTCCCACTGACTGTCCGAGGATGCAATTCACGGCGTACACCCAACTGTTGTAGATCCCTTCTCGCTTTAAGGTGATCTTTCGATTTGCCCTTGACATTCATCACTGTGTTGAACACATTATCAAAAACGTTCTTCTCAATATGCATCACATCCATGTTGTTTCGGATAACGAGCGTCCTCCAGTAGGCTAACTCCCAGAAGATACAAAATTTTCTCCAGTTGTGCTCTTTCCCGTACCCTGGAATCTTCTGATCTGGCACACCCTTGCCGTGTGGTATGTCAGTATCAAGTGCCTCCAGGTGTGAGAGCACTTCTTCACCAGATGGGTAGTCCAGTGTGACAACCTCACGCTCGATTGTCCCGTCAAATTTATCCTTCTGCCTACGAAACTGATGGCCCGGTGGCAAAAGCTTACGGTGACATCCGAACCACGAGGGCTTTCCGCCGTGCTTTAACGTATGACCGGGGTTCACGCCCATACAAGCAGGGCATGCTAGCTTCCCATGTGTGCTCCAGCCACACGTCATTCCCAATGCGGGAAAATCATGTATAGTCCACATCAAAGCAGCCCTCATCTGAAAATTCTGTTTAAGGGATGCATCATATGTTTCGACTCCATGATTCCATAACTGTTTTAACTCATCAATCAACGGCCTTAAATACACATCTATGTCCTTACCGGGACTCTTCGCCCCGGAATAAGCAACGACAAGAACATGTACGGCTTCTTCATGCACATGCCTGGTGGAAGGTTGTAAGGGACAATAATAACAGGCCAACAGGAGTAAGGCGTGGTAGACTGACCGAAAGGGTTGAACCCATCGGTTGCCAGACCAAGTCTAACATTCTGAACTTCCTGAGCAAAGACTGGATGCCTGCGGTCAAACTCCTTCCACGCCTCTCCATCAGCTGGGTGTGTCAGCACATCGGCATCGTTGCTACGAGTCTCACGGTGAGCCCTCATATGTTCAGCTGTATTGGAGGAGTAGTACATTCTCTGAAGCCGTGGTGTGACCGGGAAATATCGCAATATCTTCCATGCAATGTTTTTCTTCTTCCCTTTGTCCGGTTTGTACCTCGAATGATCACATACTGGACACCGTGACAAATCCTTATTCTCTTTCCAGAATAATACACAATCGTTATTGCACGCATCTATCCGCTCATAGCTCAACCCAAGTTTCCTCATCATCTTCTTCGCGTCATAGTACGACGGCGGTAGCTTTTCACTTTCGGGCAGTAATTTCTTTGATTAAGGTAACAAACTCGTTAAAACCTTTCTCACTCAGCCCGTGGTCTGATTTCAACTGTAATAACCTACTAACCGCAGACAGCCGTGTGTGTTTCGGAGCTCCATCCCACAGCGGCTCTTCCGCAGCTCTCAACAACTCATAAAACTGATGAGCCCCCTCGTTCGGCGGTTGGGATTGTCGTCACCACCATCGTTACCCCAGTCAACATTAGCATGCCCAGCATCCATAATCATATCTCGGTAATCATACCGTGCCTCCTCCCTAACTTCAGTTTGACTAGCCGGGTTGGACGACAATACTATCGTTTCCCCGTGCTGCGTCCACCTTGTGTATCCACCCATAAAACCGTACCGACGAAGATGCCATTTTACTTCAATTCTTTTTCTCCAATGCAACAACTCACATCTACCGCACGGACACCTTATCTTATCAAGGTCAACATGTGCAGGATGCGCATAAGCGAAGTCGAGAAATTCGTCAACGCGACCTCAAAATCGTCAGCATTCTTCCTTTTCATCCAACTTCGATCGACCGACATGACGACTGAATTATCGTACTGTATACCACCTTCAATTATGACCAATCATTAGGCAGGGTCGATGTAAATATGAATGCATGAATGTGACAACATGTCTCATATTTTCCCTCCATTCTCTAATAGGTAGTGGTCCTATCCCATTCAGAAAAGCACATGTTTATAAAACAGTGAATAACTCATGCTTAGTCCTATGTCTGTGAAAAATTCGGCAGCACCTCCCCGCATTTCTCCAAGTACACGACATCGATTAGGTGTTCTAACATTCATCTAACCTTGCCTTGCAAGGTTTGACGGATGTTAGAACACCAGATCTGTATGCACCCGGAGAAACACATGAGAACGTGTACCAAATATCCACGACATAGAACACAAGCATGAGTTGAAACACTATTTTATAAACAATTAGCTTTTCCAAATTGTCCAAACTGGACATCCAAAGGCTCATTACAAAGCATTACTTTGTAATGAGTACCTTTGAACGGGAACTAAGGGTTTTTATGCATGCATGTGTTCAGAAATTGATAATATATGCAAGAATCTTTCCGAAATATCAAAACTGCAGAAAGATCGTTGCATATGTTACCAATTCCACTTTAAATAGAATTCGTTGGCAACGAGTTGAACCATCTCGTTGCCAATGGACTTCTCAAAACAACAACTAATATAAAGAATGCAGGGTTTATAAACAACGAGTAATTGAACCATCTCTGGGCTAATTAGTGTTAATGAGGATTACCTTGGGCTAATTATAGCTAATTAAGGTTAATTAAAAGTAATTAGGATTATTTGAGCTAATAGCCGGGTTTTATTGTGCAGTCGTGTTGATTAGTCCTAATTAGGGCTAATTAGGCTTAATTGGGTTATGTTAGGGCTAATTAATGTTAATGAGGATTACCTTGGATTAATTATAGCTAATTAGGGTTGATTAGGATTATTTTGAGCTAATTAGGGTTTAATTGTGCCGAGTAGTGTTGATTAGTCCTAATTAGGGCTAATTAGGCTTAATTACGACTAATTACGAACGTAATCAAAGTTTAGTTAGGTTTAGGGTTTAGGGTTTAATTAATCTAATCACGGGTCTACAAGATATGAGTAATTAGGGCTAATTATGGTTTAATTTGGACTGATTGGTCTTAATTAGGATCAATTTGGGTAATTACAGCTAATTTAATTTTCATTGGGTTCTTAGGATTAATTAAACTAATTAGGCTCGTTAGAGCTAATTAGGGTTAATTGGGTTCATTAGGGTTAATCGGGACTAATTAGGGCTAATTATAGCCACTGCTGGAGCCACGATGAGATTCTAAGGGGTGCTAAAAATGTCGCGTTAACCTAATTAACCTAAATTCAACAACCAACCATTCAACTAATTCACAGATATCTCAATCCAATTGGGTCCTATCCTCCGTCAACAATCTCAATTCTCAAATTCCCAATGCACGGTCAACAATCTCAATTCTCAATACCTCATATAGGGTGTCGGTATGGTGTCCGACACCTCCGGACATGTCCCAAGACATTGATTTATTTTTTAAATGCCGGACGTCGTGTCCATCACTCCTTGAAGAGGTGTCCACAAGTATAAAGCCAAAATGTGACATTTCGGTGTCGACGTCGATCGGACGCAGTGTCCGTGACCTACCGACACCTCGACACCTCATCGACACATCCGCAAATGTGTCGAACACCTCTGGACATGTGTCGGACACCTCCGGACACCTCTGGACGCGTGTTTGACACCTCTAGACATGTGTCCAACATCTACCAACATGTGTCCAACACCTCCGAACACGTCCAAAGTCATTGATTTATTTTTTAAATGTAGGACACCGTGTCCGTCACCCCTTGAAGAGGTGTCTGTCACCCATTGAAGAGATGTCCACAAGTATAAAGCCAAAATGTGATATTTTCCGGTGTCGATGTCGATTGGACAAGGTGTCCGTGATCTAACGACACCTCATCGACACATCCGGACTCGTGTCAGACACCTCCGGACACGTGTCTGACACCTCTCAGCAGTGTTCAAAGACATTGATTTATTTTTAATTGCCGGACACCGTGTCGGACACCCATTGAAGAGGTGTCCACAAGTATAAAGCTAAAATATGTTGTTTCGGGTCGGCATCGATCGGACGCGGTGTCTGTGCTGCCTAACAGGGATCTCAATCTAATTGGTTCTCATCCTCCGTCAACAATCACAATTCTCAAATGCTCAATGCAATAAAAATTAATAAAAATCACACATTCAATCCAATTGGGTCCCATTCTCCGTCAACAATCTCAATTCTCAAATACTCAATGCAATAAAAATCACACATTCAATCCAATTCGGTCCCATCCTCCGTCAACAATCTCAATATCTCAAATGCTCAATGCACAATTAACAATCTAAAATAGTCAATTAATAATCTCAATTACTTCAAATGCACAGTTAATAACCTAAAATCATCAATTAACAACCTAAAATTATCAAACAAAATGATCAATGTTCAAATGGGAAAAAATTGTTCAAAATGCACATATCAAATGCGCTTGAATTATTTTAATTTGGGGTTCGATTCGATTAGGGCAATTAATTTAGGATTCAATTAGGGGGTTCAGTTACTTCAATTTAGGGTTCAATTAGGGGGTTCTATTAGTTCAATTTAGGGTTCGGTTGAATTGGGACATTCAATATAGGGTTCAATTAGTTTAATTTAGGATTCGATTGGATTAAGGGTTCAATTAATTTAATTTGGAGTTCGATTCGATTAGGGCATTCAATTTAAGGTTTAATTATGGTTCAATTACTTCAATTTAGGGTTCAATTACTTCAATTTAGTGGTCGGTTGACTTGGGGCATTCAATTTAGGGTTCAATTAGGGGGTTGAATAAGTTCAATTTATGGTTTGGTTGGATTAAGGCATTCAATTTAGGATTCAATTAGTTTAAATTAGGGTTTGATTCAATTAAGGCATTCAATTTAGGGCTTAATTAGGTGCGACACCTTCAACCCAGGTGACATCACTGGGCTGAGTTATCGATCATAATCACATTCAAAATCCTGTGCCGAATACAAAGCAACTACATCCTCATACTCATACATCATTAATAGACACTCCAAAATGCGTCCTTACAAAAATTTTCTTACAAACATACATCGTACTGCAGCGGAAGACTTTCAGGTCCTTAAACAACATGAATAGTTACAACCTAATATACAACTGTAGTCGTGTGACTCTTATCAACCTATCTCGTAGCTTAATTTTATCTCACCATTTCTAGCTTGTCTTACCTCACACAACTTATCCCCTTGCTCAACTTTTCTAGCTTGTTTCTCTTCCCTTTCTAGAGGGTTCTTCTTGATCAACCTTATAGCCTGCACAATACAACATAAGGAATGAGCGCAAATCGCCCAGTAAAGACAACACGAGGAATATCGTGTACAAATGATTCAAAAGACTCGGAGGAATAATAATCATCTCAACGATAACAATGAATCAAGAGTAGTCAATAAATTTCAGCATCAACATAACTTGTCAAACGATAATTTTTCTTTCGTTAGACTGAGCGGCTTTAAGGCCCAACAGAACAGCATTACTGCCACCTCCTCATGGACTGGACTGACTGACCATGCAAGTGAACCTGAAATCCAAGGTTGTAAAGATAAACATCATTGAAATACAAATCATTAAAATCATCAACATCAAAAGAAAATCAAATGCAATGCACATGGACACAACAGACAGGACTCGACCAGACACGACAGACTCTGCTCGAGCGACATTCATCCTCTTTGGCCAGTGATCATAATTCATAGGCCATCCTCCTCATATTGATGTCCCATTTTACGGGATGTTCATCTCAGTCTCAAGTAAATAGAAAGAGACGCTGTCAACAAGCAGGGAACTCATTTAGAGTGCTTTCCCTAACCACGTTACAGCCAAGCAACAAGACTTCATCAACGGGGCGGACTAATTCCACCTTATGTCCTCAACAACACAGCTCAACAAGGAATACCGGATCAGAAGATCAACCGGTGTTCAGACCTAACAACAAGAGTTCAACGTGACATCATCAACAGGTGGACTTGGGAGAAGATTACCGCAAGCCCTCATCAACGTTCTTACATAAGAGAAATGTCGGTTATCAATAAGTGCCGACATTTCACAACAACAACGCAACGATCTCTACAGCATCATCATCAATGATAGGGCGGACTCGGGAGAAGTTTGCCGCAAGTCCTCAATGGTGTTCTCAAAGAGAAGAGATATCGGCTATCAATAATTGCCGGCATCTCACAACAACCACATGATAAACCCTACACAACATCATCATCCACTTCAGGTATGCTAATCGAATCGAATCATAGCATACTAGGACACCCATCATCCTCACTAAATTCTATCAACAGGGCGGACTAAGGGAATTTATTCTACCCTAAGTCCTCAACAGCACAATTCAAATATGCGTATACCGTTCACAATGACTACCGGTGTCAAACATAACAACAAGAATTCAACAACATAAACGTCATCAACATAGTATGCTAATCGAAACAATGAATTAGCATAATAGAACCGCATTGTCCTTACCTACTTGGCTTATAGCCGAAGCAACTCGCAATCTCTGATCGCAACGAGCTGCATCACCTAGTCAAATCATATCCTGCTCGTTAGTCATCATTCAACATATACGCACTCCTTATTCTACCCATTCCCACTTAACCGTTCATAGCATCTTACGATAGCTAGTTAATTCGATCCGATAATCGGATCCTTAATCTAGCCTTATCGACTTATTATCGATAACAACCCTCATTTTAGACATACTACCACTATTCCTCACTTCCCACCCCTCCGAACGCTAAATTATGCGCGTTCTCAAAAATTTAGCGCCAACATGGCAAATTACCAAAATACCCCCTGATGGTCGCTACATCACCAACACCCCAAAACCGCTTTAAAACTACTTTTTAGATGTACTGCATCATTTATAGACCAAATATTCCCTCAAAAAATTTTAAAGGAAAAATTACCAAAACACCCCCTAGCGGCCATCGCCCTAACAAACATCTCAAAACAACTTTTTAGATGTCTTACACCCCTTCCCAAACCAACAGTCCTTCAAAGCATTTTATAGAAAAAATTACCAAAATACCCCCCTTTGGGCGGCAAATTACCGAAATGCCCCCGGGGTTCACTATCACCGCAACGCCCCGAATCAGCTTCAAAATGACCTTTTAGGTGTTTTACAACTCTTTTCAGACTAAAAAGTCCTTTGAAAAACTTTACCCAAAAAATTACCAAAATACCCCTTTCTGGGTGGCAAATTACCAAAATGCCCCTGAGGGTTCCCGGCCTCAGTAAAATCTCAAAACCACTTTAAAATGCTATTTTACCCTCGTAAAATCATTTTTGAGCTAAAAAGTATTTTAGAAAATTTTCGCTCGAAAATTCCGAACCGGTGTCTGGACTGAACACTTAAAAGCCCATTCGGCCAAAAATAGCTAACGACTTTGGAATGACCCGAAATTTTGGAAAATGAATCTTCTCAGTATCTCAGAGTCCTCATAAAGTTTTTGCGCAAAACCGCGTTCGTTTGATATTTTAAATTTCACCATAAATTTCAAACTTCCCACATCAGTTCACCCCCTTCCCGATCTCAGAAAAATCTGAAATGTTTCCACGGTACAGGTCTCCTAAAAATAAATAGTGTCTCTTTTTTGCAGCTTGGCTAAATCTGACCCTAGCTATTTTTAAAATTTTGGATTAGAATCTGTTTAACTAATTTTCACTTATAGTGACAAAAACAGTCACTATTCACATTAAACACACACACTAATTCACCTTGGACACACATACTCGTCTTCTTCCTCCTTCAGCTGTCCCACACCTGGGCACACTTTTCTCCTTCAATTGCACATGAATTTCTCATGTGGTTCACATTCGAATCACTTGGTTACATGACTACTACACATTAACACACAAAATCCACTTAATTACACAATTCCACCATATAAATTCATATCCATATCCACCCGAATCTATATACACAGCCATACATATATAACATGTTCTTCAACTAAAATTCCATCTAATTCATCCATAATTTCACAATTTAGGGTTCAAAATCATACCCATTTGAATTCAAGCTTCTTTCTTTCTCCCTTTCCTCTCTTCCTTCTTCCTTTCTTCTTCCTTTTCTTTCCTCTCTTCTTCTCTTTTTCCTTCCCTATTTCTGGGTTCTTGACAGATTACTGTTCACGCCACTTTTCTTTATTTTCATTTTACACCGCAAAACTTTTCTTTTATATTTTAACCCCATGAATCTTATCCCAAAGTATTTTAAAATTTCCAAGCATGACTCAGCTTATAGCAAGTAGGAGGTGGACATCGTGCATGGCTTATTTCATCAGGTTATGACACATTTTGCAAAGTTTCAAATTTTGCACTTTGGCACCTCAAGTTTTCAAAATTGCATTTTGACCCCTCAACTTTGGAAAATTACAATTTGACCCCAAAATCTCCCTAACCATCCATGTAGCCCCCTAACACCTCATCATCATCAAAAGGATGCTACTTAATAAAGATATGCATCCCGTTCATCATATTTTCCCAAATTACATTTTTGCTCCTTAACTTTCCAAAATTACACTTTTGCCTCTTAACTTTTCAAAATTACATTTCAACCCCCAAGGCCACACTAACCCCTTATTTAGCTCCTTAACACTTTATTATTGCCAACATAATGCCACTTAGTAAAATAATCTCCCATTAATTAATCAAACTCGCGATTAGATTAATTTCCGTTATTTTCTGGGGTATCACATTAGGGTTCAATTAGGGGGTTCTATTACTTCAAGTTAGGGTTCGGTTGAATTGGGGTATTCAATTTAGGGGGTTCAATTAGTTCAATTTAGGGTTCAATTGGATTAGGGCATTCAATTTAGGGTTCAATTAGTTTAATTTAAGGTTCGATTCGATTCAATTAGGGCATTCAATTTAGGATTTAATTAGGGTTCAATTACTTCAATTTAGGGTTCTATTAGTTCAATTAGGGGGCTCATTAAATATTTTTACCGACGATTTTTTATCGATGGGGAAATTCGTGGCTCAAAGATGTTTTAGCGACGGAATATCTTCCATCGCTAAATCTATTTTTTCTGTTAGTGTACATCATATATGTTGGCAACTTAAAAGGATCTAGGCTCTCTGCTAGTAGGCTACTAAACAAGTTTGTGTATACCTCTCACCAAGTTCCCTTATACAAGATAGTGTTTCTAAAGAAGTAACAACGGCATTTACTCAATGTTATGTGGATTGCAATAGTGCAGTCCCTTGTGATGAGTTTACACTTGCATTTTCATTATGCAAGTGTAAACTCAAGTAAACTCGGTCATACACTAGACTGTAGGAATGCAATCTTAAACTGTAAATCAAAGATTGTTGCTTGTTTATGTAGCGTTTGTACTATTGATCCTTGTTACCTCCCACCCAAACCTTTTTTATTTTAGTACGTGATGAACTTTATTTAATGATGCCTAAGAGTCCGATACATTAAATGATATGGAGTACATTCATTAGAAATTTAAGTCTTTTTTTTTAGTTGTGTGTGATAGTATGAACTCTCTTGTGTAAGTCTAGCAAAACAAAAAGAAGATGAAGTATAAGCTTTCAGTATGGGAGGCATTGTTGTATTTCTTAAGTAAAAGCTTTATGTTTTCAGTTGTTATTAGTTTTGTTCAGACTCATCTTTAATCTTTCTCACACAGTCTATCTCAACATTATAACCTAATTGTTTTACCATTTCTCTTTGGACGGGCAATATGCAACTAATATATGTGCCAAACCCCAAAATCAAATCGGAGAGAAATCCAAACTATTCATGTAAATTAAATGAAACTAAAAAGAACAACTTCACAAACTCAATCCAACTTCACAAAATCAACCCAACTTCACAAACTCAATCTATCAACATAATCAGAACTCCGTTCATTTCATGCAAATTTTGGAACATATGAGAAATGAATCAACATACCTCCTGGGTTAACATGCTGTTGGGTCTGCTGGGTCAACCGAGGCAAATTATTAAGCTCGCCCAGAATGACTGAGATAATTATTGGGGTTTAGGGTTGCAGAGAATGGCTGGGTGTGGCGGTGGACGACGGTGGACGTACGACAGGGGTAATTATCGAGGTTTAGGGTTGCAGAGAGTGGCTGGGTGCAGCGGTGGACGACGATGGATGTACGACTAGGGTAATTATTGGGGTTTAAGGTTGCAGAGAATGGCTGGGTGTGGCAATGGACGACGGTGGATCGGGGGCTTTTGGACGCCGATGGGTGGGTTTTACGGAGACAGAGAGAAAAACGAGCAGAAAGAAATAAGAGGAAATGGGTTTTATCTATGACTTTTAGCGACGGCAAATTCCGTCGCTAAAAGTCTGTCACTAAAGTACCCTTTGACCGATGGAAGTTTTAGCGACGGTCTAATTCCGTCGCTTAATTTTTTTTAAAATGGATCGAATATTAGAAATTTTGCAAAACCTTTTTAGCGATGGAATCAGTCGTTAAAACACTGTCGGTAAAAGTTTGTCGGCAAATACCTTTACCCACAGTTTATTCCATCGGTAAAAACTTTGATCGACGGACTTTTATAGACGATGTTTTCTGTCGTTGAAAGAGCTTTTAGCGATGGAATTGGTTATGTCGCTAAAAGTCCATGGCAAAAAATATTTTTTCTTGTAGTGCTATAATATGGGTTCTAATGATTTAATTTTTCCGTTTAGGTTAAAGTTAAAGACTTCTAGTTAGATAGTTTAGCTGTCGATCCAAGTAAGGGATTCAATCTGAACTTTCGGTAAGGACTTTTGTCCAAACCCTTATTTGATAACTCGTACTTGTAAGTACTCTTTTGAATTACTTACGACTAATGTCGAACTCTAAAGTATGCATTGATATCAGTATGTTCCTATCCAGAAAACCCTAATATTGAACCTGGATCGATTATTTGGAAATCTTGTGACGCTCTCATGTTATTGCGTGCTGAGCAAATTTGACAATAGTTTGTATCCATTCTTCCAGATTGTTGTGCTTAAATTCGATAATTACTCGCAATAGTTTTTTTTATGTTTATCTGTGATTTTTCTTCTGAAAAAATTATTTCTTCTAAAAATTCCGAATGCTGACTTATGTCAGTATGATTATTGTTATTACAATCCGAATTGATTTCGGTGATTGAACTTATGTTAAAGCTTATTGATATTGTTGATTTTTCTGTGTTAACCTAGGTTTCTGTTCTGTGGGATGGCATAATAAGGCTGGTCTGAATCCTGCAGGAAAAGCAGGCTAGTACCCAAGTGGACTAGTATTTTGGTACATCATGCATGTGTACACTCTGATTAGCTTGCCGAAATGGTATTGTAATCGCCCCAGGATCAACATTGATTTTTTATTTTTTCTATTCTGTATATTGCCGTGACTGCTACAGTAATGACTGGAAAGTATTCTCTGAAATAATTTGTGCTTAGGTAAAATTTCTTGAGAAATGCAGTGTATTTTGGAAAGAACTAACTCAGATGATCTGTGTACGTTTGAAATTACTCGAGAAAACTCTGTTGTATTTTGGAAATGAAGACTTTGGAAATAATCTTTTATTGATCCTTTTGGAACCCATCATAATGGTGTTTGTCTATTTTGGTATTTATTTCTGATGAATTTCAATCCTTTTGAAAATCATTGAGCTATTTAGTTCGTTAAAGTATTCAAAAAATATTCGTCAGTTGGATTCTTGGAATGGTTTGTAATTATTTTGTTCGTTCTTGTAAGACCTTACTAAGCTCTTAAAAGCTCACCCTTCGTTTGATTCCTTTCTACTGGTTTGGATCAACAGTAGGTTGCTCAGGAATGGGGTTAGAGTTTGAATGAGATTCCGATGAGCCCATCACAACTTTATAGCGAGACCTCTGCGCTGGCGGTACTGTTAATTTCTTTCTTAGAAAATTGAATTGCAAAGGACTTAAGCTGTAATAGTTTGAGCTAAACAACTTGTAATCTAGTATTTTGGGAAGTCTGAGTTAATGCTGAATTGAATGATTTAAAGTATGGGTCAGATTTGAGAAGCTGAATGTGATCCGGTAGGTTAACGACTCAGGAGTTCGGGGCGACAGAACTCCAAATTTTTGGGGGCAGTGTTATACCAAGTCCGTATTCAAATCGAAGGCTCTTTTTGAGAGATCGGACAAACTGCTTCACGAGGAGGTCCCCTTCTGTTCCAGCATCATTTCAAGTCTCAATGAAATAGGCGACGTGCTGCTTTGGGTTGCCCTTCCCATCAAACTGTTAAACTTAGACGGTTGATACCCGACTGGCATCCTCATGTTATTAATTCTTTTTATATAAGGCTTCGAGTACATGAGAGTGTCGTGAGACAGTCCTCCTTATTGGGCCTTGATTGTGCTTGCTATCATGTCCTACAGCTGCTGGACATATAGAGAGACGACAAATATGGACTTGCTCTCTTTGTTTTTATATTCACCGGAGGTGAACGCATCTAGATGCTCGTTGGTATCAGCTTGCTTGAGAGCCTCGTCCATGTTATACCCCAAAAATTTTTATTTTCCTTGTGTGAAATTTTGATTTTAAGCAAATAAGTTTGTGGTCTTTAGAAATATTAAGAGAATAGTTTGGGATTGTTTCTGAAATTTTCGGTCGAATGAATGTGGTTTCATTAGAATCAAAATTATTTGATGTTAAAGTTTTGGAGTCTGAAAGATTCGGTTGAAGGAAAATGGTTTTGCCTTGAATGAAAATAGGTTTGCTTCGAATAAAAATATTTGTTTCGAATGAAAAATATTAAATCGTGTAGAGTGACTTTCTGAAGTTTTTATTCGAATGAAAACTTGTTTTCAGTCGAATGAAAAGATTTTTTTTTTGTGTAATAAGCTACTGAAGTTTTCGGTCGAATTAAAAGTTTTAATTCGACCGAAAACTAGTTTTCGATCGAATGCAAAAAAAAAGTTTCTGAAGTTTTCAGTTAATGAACAGTGATTCAGTCGAATGAATAGTATTTTCGGTCTAATTAAAACTCATTTTCGGTCAAATTAAAAAAAATTTGAACCATTTTCACTTCTTTTGGTTTCGGTCGAATGAAACCATTATTTTCGGTCGAATGCAAACTTGATTTTTTGTCCCATATGAATAGCTTTTTTTTTTCCTTTCTAGCCTTTTTGGGAGTTCTCTATTCCTTTTTCCCTTGCTATGGAGAGAGAGAGAGAAGGCTTGGGAAGTTTGGGAGTTCTAGGGTTGAGCTTAAAGAATTGTAGTTCTCAAAGGCTTGATTAAGGTAAGGGTTTAATCTCAATATTTAAATCAGCGATGGACCAATCGCTCATGTAAGTCCTAAGTTTCTCTTTGAAATCTGAACTTCTTCAAATGGAGGTAAGTGATCCTTCTTCTCCTTTTGATTGAATTTTGTTATGAATGACTTGTTCTCAATACTATGATTTGTGGAAATCAAATTCCGTCGAATTTGTTTGACCTCAGATTTTGACATATTGATATCATTCGTTTCAGTAAATTATGATTGTCATTATTTCGTAAACTCCACTTATTGTTTGACAAGTCCGTTATTTGATAATGTTATTTTAAAGCCTTTGAATATGGTTTGACATGTCCGATATTTGATAACGGTTATTTTGAGATTTGTTTTGGTAACTTTATGAGCCGTGTCACAGTGTATGTGACTTATTTCCGACTTACCCATGTGGAGTGAAACGTGGGCTAGCTTAGGAGAGTTGAGCTAGAGATCGCGATCTTTTTCTGAACCGGCCTCATATGTCAGGAATGACATATGTTACCACTTTCTGAATGGCTCTCTAGTGTCCGTCTCTATACTCAGATATATTTCGGCATTTGATATTTGGTCTGACCTTTGTTCAATTGAAACTGGTGTGTCCTTGAAATCTTCTCTTTTAGGCACATTTTGACATTTGAAATCTGATTTGATTATCCGTTTCGTTGAAACATTTTGTGCTTTCAAAATTTTGTTTCTCATATATTTTTGCTTTTGTTTGATTGTTCCTTTGAGCGACCTTACTGGGCATTTAGCTCATTCTATTATTTTTTTTCCTTTCAGGTGATTGTAGGTGGGATTTCAGATTTGAAGGGTTAGTTGTGTGACCAAAAGTTAGCTGCATTTTTTCAGAGTTAGTATTGACATTTAAGTGTATTTAATCAAGACAATTTGGTATTGCTTAGGTTTTGTTTTGAAACTCCGTGTTGGAGAAATTTTTGGATTGTATAAAAGTTTTGGGTCCTATGACAATAATTGATATACTCTTGGGAGTTATTAGTGCATGCTCTGAATGACAGTTTAAGACATTTATGATATTTTAAGATTTTTTGATTCCTTTTGGGAGACTTCTGATAAAATTAAAGGTTTTATGACTCCGTTTTTCTGATAATTATAAGCTTTTCGGGGCGTAACAGTCCACGTCATCCACATCACCCGACTTTGATTCTTCACTTTTCTTCGATTCCAACTTGTTCATCAAGCTTGCAATCTGAAGATCTTTTTCCTCTACTGTCTTTGTTAGTTTTTCAATTGCACGAGACATAACGGCCAATTGCTCTTCAAGTGAAATGGCACTAGTCATCATAATCGGCAAAGTGAAATGATGCTGGCAAGTATTTGACGCCATTGACGTGTAGTGGAGGCTTCGATTATCTTCTTATGGAAAAGGAGATGAGAGGCAAAGTGGTCCCACCGGGCATGCAAAAAATTTGTACACACAAATTCGTGTCTAAAGCTGCGAGACAAGAAACAGTGCACAAATTTTAATATAATAATGTTAAGTAACAGAGTTACACCACTCTGTGATTTTTACATAAAACAAAATGTATGATCCTCTGATTTGATTTCTGGTTCGGTCACGATTCAAGGGTTGTAATAGCTTGATCTTGAAACGTGAATTTTTGCTTCTTCAATCTTCCCAATTGAAAGATCGTCGAAGCGGTGATTGTTTGAGGGCTTTGAAGCTTTATCCCGAGCAAGGCAACAATTCTTAACTTGTCGAATCACCTAGGTTGAAGGCAAATCTCCTTTGATATTTAGGATCAGAGAGAGATTACTCTTCGTTATTGAGAATGTTCGATTGAAGAACGACACTAAATTAGTGCGTATTGTTCTTCAAGTGGAGCGTAATTCTCGAGATTGATGTACTTTTCACAAAGTTTTCGGCAGAGCGCTAGCTTGTTTGTGGGGACTCCATATGTCGGAGGTGCTCGATTAAAGAACAGTACTAACTTAGTACGTATTGTTCTTTAAATGAAGCACAACCTAGGAGACAACAGAATTTTGGCGGGGCTTTGATGCGGAGACCCTTTGTGTCCTCTTCTCTACCCTAAGCCATCTATTTATAGGCAAGATGGTAAGCTTAAATTTGGAAAACCGGTGATTTGAGTTTTGACTTGTAATCAAGGAGATTTTTGTCCCTTTAATCATTTGATTTGATTAATTAAATGGATATTTTTCTCCATTTCATTTTGGGAATGATTTTAGTCAAATTTGACTTTTCTGGTGCAAGACTAAGTGCTAGACCACATAATTTTTCACTATGGGCTAGACCACATAATTTTTCATGGGCTGGTTCTTCAAATTTAACTTTGGTTTGAGTTCATTCTTTTGGTTAGCTCCATGTCAGCATATTAATCCTTATATTTTGTAACGCTGAATCTTTGACCAGTCAATTAACTTTTACATCATACAAATTTTCATTGTCTACACATATAGATAAAATAGGTAGAGATTATGTAGACACCGTCAGTGACATGAACAGCACCACCAATAATTGACAGAAAACACACCGGAAATAATGTGAACTTTTAGCTTTGAAAAAGTCCAACCGGTCTCCCAATAAAATAAAACAAGGCAGAATAAGTAGCGCCCCGGAATTGAAAAGGTCCAATATTACAACTGAAGTCCACAGGACCACAACCCACAGGTTATTAATCAACTCCGAGCGTAGAAGCTAGCTTGGACTACCTCTAAATAGCTATCTATATGTCTCATCTCCAAATGGGTTCCAAAGAGGACCCATGAAAAGTGTGTGAAGAAATTATCTGTTGGCTTAGACAAGAAAATCTAATGGCTTCACGCCCACAACCCAAATACAGATTCAAAGTCCAATAATATAATGCTATTAGCAACTCTTAGGTTGAATTTTTTATCAAATTAAACTAGCAAATAATGTCTACCACAGAATTCAGCAATATACTAATGATTTTGACTATTCTAAACTGTTACATATATTGTAAAATGATCGGAATTTTTTTTAATTAATACATGTTTAAAACTTAATTATTAATTTATTCCTTTTTGAAATTTATTTACTCGTATGTCACACCTTTAAAAATCGTTATTTAAAATTATGATTTTTTTTACTTTAAAATAGAAATCGTTGTTTCAAAACTCAAATGATCGTTTCCTTCTTTTTAACTCTTTTTAGCGTTTCTTATCCAACGGTCCATCTCTAGCGCATAAAACTTGCTCCCTCATACCAAATCAGATGGTTGCCACCTTTACCTAACACCAAGCATCACTATATCGCACCCAGAAAACATGCCCCTAGCAGTCCCTCAAAAGTCAAAACACTACCATTGATTCCCGAAGGCTCACCTCCACAAAAATATTCACACACAAACACACGCACTAAAGTAAAACCTTCGCTATATAACCGATCCCCATCACTCGGCCACCAACTACACACTCGCTTCTTCGCTTTACACACACGCGCACACCAAACACAAGGATGGGGGTGGTGATAATCGATGGATCCACGGTGCGGGCCTTCGTTGGGGACGAGGCCGAGTTCAGGAAGAACGTGGACCGCCGTTTCAAGGAGATTGACCTGAACGACGACGGCATCCTATCTAGGTCCGAGCTGCGGAAGGCCTTCGAGTCCCTCCGCCTCCTCGAGACCGACTTCGGCGTCGACGTGGCCACGCCACCGGAGGAGCTGACGCGCCTCTACGACTCGATCTTCGAGAAATTCGACCTCGACAAGAGCGGGACGGTGGACCTGGAGGAGTTCCGGAACGAGATGAAGAAGATCATGCTGGCGATTGCGGACGGGCTGGGGTCTTCGCCGATCCAGATGGCGCTCGAGGACGACGGCGATCGGTGCTTCCTGAGGGCGGCGGTGGATCTCGAGGCAAAGAAGATCTCCGGGGGAGTTTGACCGCAAGTGTGTGTCGGTTGATCCAACGGCTCAGACAGTCTTTGTATTTTGGGTTCCTTTTTTTTTTTTTTTTAATTGCCTTTTCGTTGTTATATGTAAATGAGCGTTTACTGCTACTGAGTTGATGGAAGTCTTTTTCATGGAGGGTTGATGGTATTACACTAACTTGAAGTTTGGGCAAAAGTACAGGTCATAAAGTTTGAAAATATAATAGGTCCAAATCAATCATCATCATCATCGCCTTGAAAAGATATCATGTTTATTCGTCTTAAAAAAAAAAGTGTCCTATTTTGCTTTTTCAGATGTCTTTTATACATATGTTTTAATATGCAGATAGTATATGCATATGAGTACTAGATAGTATATGCATATGAGTACTCTCTCCGTCCTTTAAAAAGTGATTCATTTGTGTTTGCACGTATATTAAGGATTTAGATTATATATTGTGTGTATTTTTCATTTTACTCTTTAGAGATAAGGGAAAAGACAGTGGGCCATGAGAGAGAAAATAAGTTGGTAGAGTGTTAAATGTGGAGATAGAGAGAAAAATAGAATAAAAAAGAGTAAAGGGGTGGGCCAGGAAATAAAATAAAAAAATATAAAAGGGTAAATATGTAAAAAAATACCTACAAAATCTTTCTTAATTTGAAAATGATCAATTTTTATGGGGACGGCCCAAAAAAGAAATATGATCAGTTTTTTAGGAACGGAGGGAGTATAAATTTTTAGACTAATTATAGTAAAGTCTATGAAGTTAGAATGAAATTATACTCAAGGACATTGAGTTTCAAAATATAACATACGATGACCAAAAACTTTGAAAATGTATAAGTCGTGTCCATTCATTAGGATTCTATTTAAAAAAGTATTTTTTAAAAAAATGTTATCACTACGTACTTTCTAAATGGCAATACTGCTCTTGTACTGTATATACAAAATAATTGTAATTTATTTTCAAATTAGAGTTTTTCAAACTCTAATTTGAAGATTAGGGTTTGAAAACCCTAATTTTCAAACACTACCACAGCCGCAGGCCCCCGCCTCGCTCAACCCCAGTGGCAATGAGGGCTTTGGTGCCGTACGAGTTGAATAATGGTCCCCATCCGTTCGCATTCCGCTTTGGTGATGAGGAAGGGAGAAAAATGGGTGTGGCGACATGTAAGGGGAAGGAGAATGAAGAGCTGCGGTGGCGGGGAAGAGGAAGGTAGATGGGGTGAGGCGACGGGGAAGAGGAGGCAGACGGGGTGGGGGCGGCGAAAGGGTTGGGGACAGCAGTGGGGTGTGAGTTGGGGAGACAAAATGGGGGTAGGCGGAAGGTGGGGATCGGCGAAGGGGTGGCCCGGGGGGATGGGAATAGAGAGACAGAAGGGGAGCTGGAGAGAGAGTAAAGATAGGTAAAGTTATCCCCCAAACAAAGTCTAATTTTTTCTTTTAGACAGAGTAATGGCATTTGAAAAAAGTAATAATAACCTTCTGACTTAAGGGCAATAAAGTCCTTTTCTCAAAAGCGTTAGGTTTTTTAAGATTCCTTTTGGTCAATGGACATAAGTGTAATTTGTTTAAACTAATGGACACGCCTATAATTTCACCCTAACCTCAGGGACTGTAGTGTAATTATCCCTACAGTTTTTTTTTCTTTTTCCTTCCCTCTTCTTCTCAAAAGCACCCACCATCACCCGCTCACCAAGTAGCAAGACGTCCTGACCAATCGTTACTTCCATCACGGACTAGCCACCAATGCCATATTCCCCAGCCAACAATGTCATCCTTCCACAACTGCAAATCACAAAATCGCCATGACAACCACTACTCCTCACGGACTAGCCACCAATGCCATATTCCCCAACCAACAATGTCATCCTTCCACAAATGCAAATCACAACATCGCCATGACAACCACTACTCCTCACAGACCACCCATCAATGCCACATCGTCACACAACCACAAATCACAAAACCATTGTGGTTAACCACTACCTCCATCTGGGACCAGCCACCAATGCTTATCCCTATACCACCGTTGCATGCCACATCGCTACATAACTGCAAATCACAAACCGTCGCGAGTAACCACTACCTCCATCACGAACCAGCCATCAACGCCTGTCCCCACACCACCATCGCATGCCACATCCCCACCGATCCTATAACTAAATCGCCGCAGTATTGAAGTACATAACAATTGGGTTGTCTTGATCAAACTCAAGTTTGTGAGCTTTTCCTTAAATCTTACCAAACTAGAGTTTGTGCTGCCAAAAGATAAGGAAGCCGCTGGTGGAAGGAAAGGAAAATCTCCAGCCCCTCCACCGAGGAAATTGAGACATCGGTTTTCTAGCGTTACGAAGATATTTTTGCAAGACCTACGAGAAGCTTAGATCGACTGAGCTCGTGATAGTGGAGTCATCCCTCCATCCCGAGGACGAGGACTACGAGTGAAATGATAAGTCCTCGGGATCCGGTGATGAGGAAGAGCCTAGCCCAAAGAAGTCCCGGAAGACTTGATGCTCGGATGCTTGATTAGACTGACTTAGAGTACGATTGAGAACTCATAATAGGCTAACTCTATCAAACTTTATTGTAATACACGATTACTTCTTTTTACTTTTAATTGAGATTTTGATTGACAATTCTTATGTAAAAGGTTAACTTTTGATGCATGCTCACACACTTGCATTGAAAGAAAGTATAAAGGGTTAAAAAAATGGATTGGGTTAAATTTGATTGCGAACAGTACAGGGTCTAGCCGCAAAATAGGCAAACTCTGCAAAAATTTTACAAACACTAACTAACTGGCTGGTTATTCAGTGATGATTATGACACTTTTTAAACTCGAGCCTAAAATCGACCGATTAGTTAGGAACAAGATCAATTTTTTGGGTAGAACCCGATGATTGATCATAAGTAAAATCAAATTTTATGATAAAATTAGATGGTGGATCAGAAGAAAAATCAAATTTTCTGGTAAAACTTGACGGTTGGTCAGAGAGATTGACTTTCACAAATATTTAAAACAAAAAAGAAAAACTGGTCAGTTTATCGAAAGTCATCTGGTTTATCCGATAAGTTCTTTTGATGTTTTAAAATTTTTGATCCATGACTCTATACAACTTAGGCCTCTCTCATTATATATTCGGGACTCATCCCTAGGAGGGGTGGGGTGCATTCTACTTTCATTTTCTCATAAGAACTCCCAATGGCCTCAAGAGATAATATCATGATCTTTAAGCTCCGGAGCTTTTGCTTATTCCTTCAACACGGTTGAGCTTATTCATCTAGATGGGAATTTTCTTCTAAAGTCAGCCATGAATTTTTGGACGGTGGTTATTCATGAAGATATTCTCCGAGCTGCATGCAAATTCTGAGATTCCAAAGATCATGTCTTCTTATTCAGCTTGGACGATGGTTGATCATAAGATATTGCAGATGGTGGTTGCCATCTTACTTAATTTAGATGAAGGAAAAAAAATCTATAAATGAGTTTGAAAATGTCCAAAAAAACTGACTCATCTATCGGAAACAAAGAAATGGGTTCAGGGACTAAGTTATACAACGGGAAAGGTGTTAGGCACCCGCCATTTCTTTCGCCGCCATATCCTTTCGGCCTCTACTTCATATCTTTTGATTTTCGGCCTTCTAATACATAAAAAAATATGCAATAAAACAAACTCTAAGATTATTTCTATATTATTGGTTTGAACTCGACATAAGCCTATGTATCTGGTCGAACAAAGCACAATCAAAACCATCATAGTTCAATTCGGATCTTACGAGAGGCAACTTACACTTTGATAGTAGACTTGAACTAAGAAATACAAGACTCTTTTTTATAATTTTATACTGAAAATGAAAATGTGATCGTAGGAAAGGGAATTATTCTAGACCATATACTAAACTAGCCTATAAAGCAATAAAATGTGCCTAGCGAGTCTGCTTGCCTAGAAGACTCGGGAACGCTTTGTGTTAGATCCACGAATATAAAAAAATGAAGTATGAAGTGCTACTTTCTATTAAGAGATGATATATCACTTCTAAGAGAAATGGAGTAAAAACTCTGAAGAGAAAAAGTGGATCCTTAAAGTTATAAGCTAGAGGCCTGGGATGCCAAAAATGATAAAGATAACCGTCTCAATCTATGATTTGTAGATAAAGCAGAATATTTGATAAAAATATCAAACCGAGAAAAGTCAACTAACCGACCAGTTTGTCAAAAACTAGCCATTTCATCCCATAAATAATTTGTTTTTAGAATTTCGAGACATTATTTGTCCCTAATTTAGTAATTGTCTCTAATTTTATTAGATGGAATGTACTGGATTGTGAAATAATCTCTTTATTTCATGTAAATCAATGATTAAATCACTTGCGTCAAATATAAATCATAAGTAATCTTAGAAGCTTCTAAGCAAATCACTCTTTACATATGGACTGGACTCACCTAAATTGACTGGACTAAACCCAATTACTAACTGAATTGGACCAGATCAATTAATTAAGTTTAATGTATTACTAGGCCTACACCTATAAATAATAAACTTTAATTAATAACAAAGCCCCAGATAATTATTTAAATAAAAATAACTATATAAAATAAGGTGTTTACACTTAACATCACTGACCGAGTTGCCTACTTACCTAATTGGACAAACCAGGATCACAACCATGTAGTTCTCACTGATTCTACGAGAGGCGGCCTGGATTTTCGGTTTGTTTTACCTAGAGACCTAAATATACTGAACTTTTTCTGCTTGATTGTTCTTAGAATCCTTTCTAACTAACTTTAGTAGAAGTCTACTAAAATTCTAAACCTGTCAGAACTCCGCTCCATTTTATGTTTCTTAGCTTGTTAGGCCCATATGAATTTAATAGACGAAAAGGACGGGTTACCTCTTGACTTGACTTGCTTCAAATGCCCGGTGGAGGGCTAGAAATATCCACAATGCAAGGGAATGATTGACATTTCACAATTCTTCTCACTATAAAAATCTTCTCTCTAATTTTTTCTGTCCATTTTGTAGTAGCCAAAAGGCCTTTTTATATAGGTCTAGAGCAGTAAGTGATAGAGATAACCATTTGGTCATGTCTATTACTAAAAGCTCCAAGTTACCCTGGCCAGCTTAAATGTGGCGAAAAACTTACTGGCTGGTTCGTTCAAAAACCGGCTGGTTCTCTTACCTTGACTAACACAATTTTAAAGTGATTCTAAATGGAGAAGAACACTAATACCGATTAAACACATATAACACGTGATAAATCAGAGTTCTGGATTGACCAATAAATCTAATCAAAATCAAGCACTCGACCTTTTATCCTAACTAGACTGAACCGGACCACATAAACTGGACTAATCACACTGGACTAATACCTGGGCTGAACCAACTTGACAGCTTACTGGACTAGACTTTATTATTTAAATTAAGCCTATTACTTTTACAAAGCCTAAACCAATAAAATAACTTTACCCTAGATAAAAATAAAGCCCAATAACAAAGAAGTAATTATTTTATAATAGTAAACCTAGACTCGCGAATTATGAGATTTTCCTTCAATCTATTTCTTCATTTTCTTTAGTGTCATCCACCACCACTTACGCCCCGTCGACATTGTGATCCTCGTCCACGTTTGTTCTGTTGCCCCGTTACCATAATTTAACCACAATACATCCAAAATTCTTTTCCCTTTCAAACAAAGAAACCAATAGGGTCAGCATCAACTTTGAATATGAATCCACTGGGTTTTTTTTTTCTTTTAGAATAAAAAAATTTCTAATTCAAACACACTATGATTTGAATAATCTTGTGAAATCAAATAGCTTTATACAGGATTCTATGGGTAAAATTTGGAAAGGCCATGGTGGTGGTGACAATATTGCAACAGTGGGAGTGGTTAACAGTCTCGTAAGGTAGCTGTGGTCGACGATTGAAGGGAGGCAACATGCGGTTGTTAAACAAGGACGATGTCAATGTGCTCGAAAGGACAATACGATGGTGAAAGAAACGTCAGTGGCGGTTGGGAGGACATAACAGTGTTGGTGACTATCGACCTATATTTTCACAAGCCATTAGCGGGTAAACCACAATTTTCCTTTAGATATTGCTATTGCAATTCTTTTCCTGAGATCGATTCGTGTACTTTTAAGATTAAGTTGAGGGGGTGGATGGTATAGTGTTAGGAACTTAAGGGTGTTTTGGTGGATGGCTATGGTGCTAGTGGTGCGCTTTGCACTCCTTTGGCTTAAAGTTGGCCACTGATCACTGACCTTTTTTTTTTTTTTTCTGAACTTAGCTGTCGGAAGACCAGAGCGCGTTCTATGCTAAAGGGTGGTAGAGGATATGTCTTGCAGTCCTAAACATTTTTGTAGAACTAAATTGGACAGAAGATTTTATAGAACACAAATGTTTTGTTAAGGAAAAATTTTGGCTGCTACGCAGATTGTAAGAAGATAGCTACATCTCTTTGTATATCAGTAATTCATGATCTTTTAATTATTTTTAGTGGCTTTTAGTAAGTGATGTTAAAAAAGTACTACTAAGAATTGTCCCTAAAGTGTTAGTAGAGAAATCACTAACTATATTTAACGAGCGTCAGTTACGGCAATACGGGGGATTGTAGATATCTTCCTATACCAAAACTAATCCTTCTATTAAAAGACCAAGTAGAAACTTAAAAGAGATAATTAAGATAGAGAGAGAGAGAGAGAGAGAGAGAGAGAGAGAGGAGGGGGGGTCACATAACAAACTTAAGGGGCAAATAAAGAATTACTCAAAATCTTATACTTAAGTTTACAAAAGCACTTGAATCGGTTGAAACAGTTGAACCTATGAACCTTGAAGTGGCTCTCTCAATGTTTCCATGTCTAGTTCAATTTTGAAAAATAATGTGGATAACAGTTGAGTTGTCCGAAGTTGCATGTCATCGGGCATTGGGTTGATAAGGAATTGTGATGCCAACCAATGATAGCAAAATATCGTGTTGTAGAGTTATTTGGAAATCTTGTTGGTGCACAATTGACCAGTCTAGGGACAATGAGTGAAATTGAGCGTACTCAAAACTATGAATCTTGCTCGTCTTACGCCCCATTTGGTTACCATCTTTTTTTATAATTTTTTTATATAAGAATAACTTCTAAATGTCGACGTGAAAGTTAGTTCTACAACCATCAACCTATCACGGGATTGCTACATAACCACACCTTGTCAAACACCAGTAGTTCTCATATGCCTCTCTACCTCTTTCGTCATTACTAAGCCATCACCAATGATCAAATAAAGTCTGATCAGGTATTGATGGGCTTGGTTGCATGGTACATTTCTTAGTGGATGTTGCGGACATCAGTGATACACGGCTACTTGTTGGTGGTGGTTGATCCATAGTTATAAATACCGTACCGGTACGTACCGCTTTTACCTTTAACTGGTACGGTATCTCTTATATTTTGTACCGGTCAAAATACTGCTCTGTACCTGTCGTACAGATCGAAAATTACGTACCGGCCGAGATAGTGTGTTTTGTACTGATCCCTTAAAAAAATATAAAAGTGATAAATTTTGTTAGAAAATTTATAAATTAATCATATACATACTAAATGGAAAAATATTCTAAGTTCTATTATACCAATCAAAGTCTCTGTAACCTCTTATTCATAATATTCATTACAATTTATAAAATCTTGCCTGCTAAATTTTCAATCTTCACTTAGCTTTGATGTACTTTAATCTGAAAGCTTTGATCATATTTTTTCATTTGCATAATGTATTGTTTTACACATGCACACGCACACACCCCGAAAAATATCTTGTTCTTCAACTCAAAGATGTTATTATTGAACAAACAACTAGTTCTTAATCTTACATAAGAATTTGCGAAAGAGATCGTCGAAAAGGGTAGGATAAACTAATGTATTGTTTTACACCTGTGCGCGCACACACCCAAAAAAGAGATCGTCGAAAAGGGTAGGATAAACTAATGTATTGTTTTACACATGTGCACGCACACACCCAAAAAAACATCTTTTTCTTGAACTCAAAAATATTATTATTGAACAAACAGCTAATTCTTAGTCTTACATAAAAATTTGCAAAAGAGATCATTGAAAAGGGTGAGATAAACAACTTATTTGGGAACCAATAAGTTATTTGAAAACTAAGGTAATTAAAGCTTTATAGGAGAAACATTTTATTTTAGAGGAGTTGTGAGTAAAAAAAGTATATGTATATATTGTTAGTTCGCCAATAAATGAATATTACATATATATAATATTGATAAAAATTTTGAGACGGTATTGGTACCGGTACGTACCATTTTATTAAAAAAATAGTACACTGTCCGGTACAGTATTCATAACTATGGGTTGATCTGAAAATTGTAGGTTCCATCAATAAGCATTCGAGTATCTCTATTGACATATATTCCTATTTTTCATTTCCAATTTAAGGTTTTGCGAGATCTACATTGTCGGTTGGTCAATTAAGTGAATTTAGTGTAAGAGCTAATACCATTTGGACACTGTAGTGAATCTGTGGAGGTGATGTTTTGTTGAATGTGAGTCCCTGAGTACGAGTATCCGTACACTCAAGTCAGTTAGGCTGATATTACCTCGTTCGACTTTTAGCAAGTAACATGTTAGAACGAAGGCAAGAAGCTTAACCCTTCATTTGGTTAGTAAAATCTTTGTATATTTTTCATCTTTCTGAATTTGTTGAAAAATATTTGCATTTGAAACTATACACTACGTAGCACGCTTTTATTATTATTTGGTTAGCAAATTTGAGTTTAAATTCAATTAAAGTTGCCTTTGGTTATCAAATCCAAATAATAACCTATCCATCTTAAAACAAACCCTGCCCTCCCCTTTTGTTTCCTTTCTGTACACAAATCCTCACACAATATCCCGTGCCCCTTTACAGGGGCGAATTCAGAAAGTCCAATCGGAGAGAGTCAAAAAGTGATAAAAAAAAAGAAATTGACGAGTAATATAAAAAATTTCGGAATGTTCAAATTCACATCAAATATGATTTATTTAATTTCATAGTTGTTTATTTAATTTGATAAAGTTAGTCAACCACAAACTACTAATCTTATTACATGCAGGAAGCTTAACTCTTACATGTCAATACGTACTACTAATGTGACAATTTAATTATATGAGAACAATAGTATATGTATAAATTAACATACTATAAGAATTTAAATTATAAAAAAAGTTAACCTTAATCTATTCATGTTTCTTTGTGATCTAAAGATTTGCAATTTGAAATTTGAAAATATGAAGATGAAGCAAGAAAAAGACAAAAATAAAGACTATGACGGTCGATGACATAAAAAGTCAAAAACTCAACAAAAAGAAACACTGATACATTAATATTACGATATAATAATATTTTGGTAAATATTTTAAATATTATTTTTCACTATTTAACAAACTAAAAACAAAATTCCAAAATTTGTCATGCAATGGTTCCGCCTCTGCCCATTTATTTACCATCTCCACGCAACCCCCTAACCAAACCCCCACTGGCCCCTCCACATAGAAAATTTTCATTTGTTAGCTTTGCACAAACCCCTCCAGATGCAACACAATTCCAAATAGGGTGGATGTCATGTCCTCTTCAAGTAGGCATGGTATCCTTTTCAACAATACACGTAGTCAGAAATATCATATGATTCAATTTTTTTGTGGCTACAGCAAAACTAGCTCCTTCAGGGTGTTGGCCAACGTAGAATCTTACTTTTTCTTCAGCTGATATATATATATATATATATATATATATATATATATATATATATATATATATATATACCCGCGCGTGTGTGTTGTCAAATCTAATTTCTGTCGATAAATTGCAGGAGTGCAATATAATTTAGTTGCCTTGTAGGTTAGTTTTTCTAATTAGAGATGCATTGAAGACTTAGATGCTTAAAGTTGCCCATTTGAACTAACTAGAATAGTTACGCTGAAAATACAAGTAATGCATGATTTACGCTGCAGTTGCTGAAATTCATATTTTTGCTGGTAAAATAATGCAAATCAAATATGTTGTTTTGTGCTTCCTTTGATGGATTATAAATCTTGTTGAGAACGTATAGCTTAAAATATTATTCAATTATTAACTGTCACATTAAAAATTTTGAAAATTCTTCTACATTGTTTAAATGCCATTTTCCCTACATTTATGAAGTCAAAATGAGTGCAAAAAGTTCTAAAAGAATATGTGCATAGAGCTGGTGCATCTTAATCTGAAAAGCAAACACGAACTTGAAACAAGAGAAAATGGTAACCAAACATAGCTGAAGTCCAAGGAGAAGAAAATGGGGGCAAGGCAAACTAAAAGGTCAAAGTCACAGTAAGACAAAAGCAGCCTGCGGCGCCCCTTAGCTCCGTTAGTGTTATCACCTTGACTTACATGTTATGGTGCTTCTCAAGTTTTTGAGGATCAAGGAAACTCCTTCAGTTCTTCCCCCTCTTGTGATATGCAAAAATGATTCGGCAATGCTGAATGTTACTTGTTGCCGGAGAGTTGTTTGTATAATCACTAAGTTACCGATCAACGTCACTACATAAAAAATATTAGCTCGATCTAATTATTAATGACTTTTTACATATGGAAGATTGATCAAAACTTAATCAAACTGAGGACTGCAGTAGTTCTCTTTTGTCACCACTACATCATTTCTTCTAACTAGTGCAAGCTATGCATTTCTCCAGTCACTATTGGTGGGATCGATGTGCAGGAATTTCTAGTCAACCCGACAATCGGCCAGTAAAAATAACCACTCATTTCACTTGTTTATATTGTAATGGACAATGAATAGGCGAATAGCTAAGAAAGAAACGGGAAGATGCTGGACAATAAGATATCAAATATAGTACTGCAGAACAGGAGATGCAGCACACCAGCGGTGAAAGTCTAGGCAAACTGCGTACAATGTGGTGTACGCCAGACTTGGTCAAATTTGATGTCCACTGAATCGCCAATATTAAACAAACCCAACTAACAAGTCTGACTAGAGTGGCCACCAGACCAAGGTCTCTATATAACCACACCTTCAAAGTCTAAACCCAACCAACCTCACTTTCCTTTCTTCATTCTCCAGATCTCTCTACCAAAAAGCTTCAGCAATGGAGATCTTTGCCCTCTCACTCACTTTGGCTCTCATTGGTCTCTCTCTACTTCTCACCGTCTTTGTTTTCAAGCGCCGTTCCGATGGCGGCGAGACCAACCTTCCACCCGGAAGCTTTGGGTGGCCTATTATGGGGGAAACCATTGAGTTCCTGTTTGGCAAGCCGGAAAATTTCGTGGGTGATAGGATGAAGAAGTACTCCTCCGATATCTTCAAGACCAAGATACTTGGTGAGAAAACCGCAGTTATTTGCGGCCCAAATGGACACAAGTTTTTGTTCTCAAACGAGCAGAAGCTATTCACCGTGTTCCGTCCACACCCTATGCAAAGGCTGTTCAGGTCGTACAAAACAGCCGCTGCCGCTCCTCCGCCGGCTGAGGCGCCCCCTGCGGTGACCGACGAGACGAAGGTCATTCGACAGCCTGGCTTCTTGAAGCCAGAGGCATTGGCCAGGTTCTTGGGAGGGATGGATGCCATCACCCAACAGCAGCTGAAGATACACTTGGAAGGCAAAGATCAAATCAAGGCCTTCCCTCTCTCAAAGACTATCACTCTGACGCTCTCTTGCCGCTTCTTCATGGGCATCGACCACCCTGAGCGCATCGCTAGGCTTGTGAACCATTTTGATGATATCACAGTGGGTATGCACTCGATCATCACCAACATCCCGGGTACTATTTTTTACAAGGCCACCAAAGCTGCTGCTGCTATTAGGAAGGAGCTCTTGGAGGTGATCAAGGAGAAGAAGGCACCCATGGCGACCGGAGCGCCTATGCAAGATATACTCTCCCACATGATTGTTGCGACTGATCCGGCTGGAAAGTTCATGCCTGAGGCCGAGGTTGCCGATAAGATAATGGGGTTGGTCGTTGCAGGATACAGCACGGTTGCTACTACCATAGCTTTTCTCATGAAGTATGTTGGAGAAGCTCCAGAAATTTACAACAAAATCAGAAAAGGTAACCAAAATTTCTGATTCTTCGGGTTATTTCCTTTTCAGTGGTGCCACTTATACAAAATTGAAATGAATTGATAGTTTATACAAACAAAAACGACTCTAGAAAATGGAGATCGATCCAAAATTGCCAAGGCACAATTTGATCATAGGCTGAAGTTTTGGCACAAAGAATGACAAGATTTTTGTTTGCGAGACTGACGACCAATACTACAAGTACTTTTCCCTTTCATATGATTGTACTTTTCTATGTACAGTAGTAATAAATACGGAGTACTAACCGAAACATGACTAAAATAGTCTCAGACTTCTCGAAAGGGTGTCCGATTTAAAACCCAACAACCCAAATGCTTTTTAGAGACGCATATTGATCTATGATTCTGATATGGTGCTTTTGTGTCTACAGAGCAAATGGAGATTGCTTCTTCCAAGAAGCCCGGGGAACTTTTGATGTGGGAAGACATGTCGAAAATGAAGTACTCATGGAATGTGATATGCGAAACAATGAGACTTGTGCCACCACTTCAAGGGACGTTCAGGGAGGCCTTGACCGACTTTACCTACGCCGGCTACACCATTCCAAAGGGGTGGAAGGTATACTGGACAGTCAGTTCAACTCACAAGAACCCGAAGTATTTCAAGAATCCTGAAAAATTCGATCCATCACGGTACGAAGATGGTGAAGCTCCAGCTCCTTACACCTATGTTCCTTTTGGAGGCGGACCTAGATTGTGCCCCGGGAAAGAGTACGCCCGATTGGCTGTACTCACTTTTGTTCACAATGTGGTGAAGAACTACAGGTGGGAGGTGGTATATCCCAACGAGAAAGTCACTGGTGATATGATGCCAACCCCTGAGAAAGGCCTTCCAGTCCGCCTGTATCATCAGTAGCTTCATTGTGTCACAACTTGTTTCCACTTGCTCAAAGTTATACCTTATCCGTCCGTCTTTTGTTGATAGTCATTTTGGCAGACTGTGAAGGCCTAAATTTGTTGTTCAGTGCTCTATATGTTGTAAGGATTAATGATCGAATGAATGAGATATGACCCCATATACGAGGATATATGTCTTAATGCAGTTTCAATTGAGGCATTCATATTGGGCAACTTGAATTTTGACCACTTTTTTCAGAACAATTTTGGAATTCTAACTACAAAGGTTTTTAAGATAATAATATTCTTCAATGGATGAATTTCATTGATGTATTAACTGGTATTCACTGATATCTATATATACAACAATAGAGTTGACTACTCCCTCAAAGAAAGAGGAAAGACAATAAATTACAGATCCTACAATCATGCTATGCAATAATCTCAGATCCTAACATTGTGTTATGGCCTAAAATCATGCTGTGATCAAATCAAATCATGCTGTGATAACATGCCAATACTCTCCCTCAAGTTGGAGAAAATATTCAGTCGTTGTCTAACAATATGTTATCAGCTTATGTGGTGTTAGACTACCACTGGTATTACGACAAAAAAATATATATATGGATCACAATATCAGTTCAACCTCTTACTAAACCATGGTCAGACTAAGTGTCCCAAATTTGGAAAATAATGTTATACAAAATCACAAGATAAACACCCTCCCTCTTCCCAATCTCTCTCTCTCTCTCTCTAGCCTTTACAATGGCATTTCCAGCTACGCCACTCCACCATCACTGAATTTCTTCCTCTGCTAAGACGATCTGAGTTTATCTTCTCCTTTGGATTTTGTAGAGGGCCATCATATAGGTACAGCTTTAAAGCACCATAATATATATGGTTTTTGTAATGGGAAAGCAAGTGCAAGTTTTTGGTTTATGGAAATGGAAGAGCAAATCATAAAATTATGATTGGATTTTATGGAGTTTCTCATCAGTATAATTTTGGGCACACAAGCCTTATTGAACCTTTGCTACCAATCTGTCAAGGAGTAATTTCTAAATAATCATTCAACCGGGGAAATACACAATCTCTTCAATCGGTTGCTAGTATGTCCAACTAGTAAGTGTTTGATTTTTCAAGCAAAACAACATGAATCATATCAACTTAACTTGGTTGTTCAGCAATTCAGTCGTAACTCCGGTCATCTCACTGGGTAATCGCGTTGAAGAACAATAATTTAAGACATATGATTTTCATCCCAGATTTGTTGTCGAGCAACACAAAATTAAAAATAGGGGTGCTCCTAACTAGTGAAATCTGCTACAATTTCAGATTATTAATACTTTTCAATTTTTGAATGGATTTAATTTAGAGGAGAACCCATGTGTACTGGTTGGATATCCATCCAGTTTGTAATTAGATTCAAGTTTTTGTTATCATATCTATGTACTTCTAGACTGAAAACTTTATTAGTGTTTGATTTAATCTTTGTATGATATTTTACTTGTTTCTTCTTCTTTGTGGGTTCCATAAAGTATGTTAATTCTAGTGAGGCTGGTATGTGAGTTTATGTAGATTGTGAAAAACTGACATAAATGGCTGCGCACAAGTCAAGTCTAGGATGGTGGAGATGGAGATTAGGAGAACAACGAGAAAGAGGAACAAAAATGGTAATTCAGTGATGATTGAAAATTGCCGGATGGCTATTTAAATTTGTAAAAATTTGAATTTTAAATTATAATTAACCATGATAAACTATATTATGAGTTACTATTGATCCTGAAAAATATATTTGTATTTGACAATCTTGCATAGTTGGCAAAATATAAGTGCTAGTCTAACACCACTTAAGACGATGACGTGGTATTAGATAATCACTGAATACTTTCTCCTCAAGTTGGTGCGTGTCGTGGAGCATCGGAATGCCTAACTTGCCAAGTAACTCGTGAAGTCAGCCCCGTTTAAGTGCCTTTGTAAATGTCTACTAATTGGTGCTTTGTGGAGACCGAAAAAGGTACCAGGACACGAATAAAGTGACAATTAATCTCAATGTGTTTGGTCTGTTCATCGAAGACCGGATTAGCTGCAATGTGGAGCGCTGCCTGATTGTCACTAAAAAAGAGGCACCAATGAGTCACAAGCTACCTGTAATTCTTGCAACACGCGAACCAACTAAGATGAGTTCGCTAGTAGTGGTGGCCATAGCCCGTTACTTAGGGCCTGTACGCTTACAAGATTTTTTTTTCTGTATTCAGTATTCTGTTTTTCAGATTTTAGTATTCAGTTCTAAAATTGAATTTTGTACTTTTAGTTTTTTCTATAACTACTTTTTCAATTTTTCTTGTACGTTTATCATTCTCATTTTCATTTTTACCAACTTTTTTAGATCCATTCTTGTATGTTTTTAGTATTTTCTACCATATTTCTTACGTGGGCCTGGCCTTCTTCCCCTTCACGAGTTCCCTTTCCCTTTCCTCTTCCCCTTCCATGTTCCCACCTCTGTGTGTCCCCCTTTCCCTTTCCCTTCCCCTTCATTACCCTCACCGTAATCCCAAATCCTCAATCCCATCAAATACCCCACAAGTCCCTCTCCACTGCCGACCACAGCAGGGCGACAGTCTAGCCACCGCTGCATATAGCCACCGCCACACCACCACCACATCAAGCAGGTAGCTGCGCCAGCACGACAGCACAACCATTGTTCTGCTACCACCACATCATCACGGCCACAACCCCACCAACACCACATGACAACCATAACCCCGCGCTGACCCAACAACCCACCACCACAACCAATCACCCCTTCCACCACCACTGTGAACCAACTACCCACTACAATCGCCACAACCCCACCAACACCACATCACGACCATAACCCCGTGCTGACCCAACAACCCACCACCACAACTAATTACCCCTTCCACCATCACCGTGAACCAACTACCCACCACAATCGCCACAATCAGTCACCCCTTCCATCAAACTGGGAACTCAAAGAAAACTTTAATTAGTCAAATTTCAAAGAGAAATACACCTACAATCACACATAAATCTGGTAAGTGTGTGCATGTGTGTATTGGGATGAGGTAAGGGAAAGGGGGACGCATTGTGTGTGTCTGTGCAACGATGAAGGTGTCGTGGGTTTAGGTTTAGGTATGCCGATCACTGCAACAGCATCGTTAGGGAGTCCCCATCGAAGTCCATCTCTGATGCAGCACTTGCCACCAACCGTCGTCTGCTTCATACTCCTACTCCGACTTCCCTATTATTCATTGGAAAAATGGAGGGGAGAGAGAGAGAGCTAGGCGGCAGGTCAGAGAACGTGAACAGTGGAGACAGGATTTGTATTTTCTGACACAGAGAATACAAATCGTGAGAAAAGGTGAAAACACCCTTGAGGTGTTTTCACCTTTTTTGCTACTAGTTGGATATTTTACTCAAAACGAATACAGAAAAAGATAAAAGTACGTAAAAAAAGGTATCTTTTTCATCATCATTATAAAAACGAAAACAAAATTATGTAAATGTACGGGCCCTTAGTTTCTGCTAAAGATCGAGACATGACCATTTGCTTCTTAGAGTGCCATGAGATAAGATATGGTCCACAAAAAATGACGTAACATGCATGTAGTGGATCTCCGAGTAGTAGGACATGTACAGCCTACCCAGGCAGCATCACAGTAGGCCAATAAGTTGAGTTAGCTCGTCGTAAGAAACAAGAAACCCTGGCCTGGTCAACATTTGAGATAACGCATTACACTAAGGGCTACTTCCATATGTGTTTCTCGTGGATCACGCATACATTGACTTAAGACATGAGCAGCATGGCTAATAACAGGCTGGGTAATAGTAAAATACGAGAGGCGATCTACCAGTCGTCGATTCACACCAGGAATAGAACAAGCAGATCCAACTCCAGAATATAACTTGTGTTGTTGATCCATTGGTGAGGTAGCAGGTCTTCAACCCAAAAGCCCACATCCTATTAATATGTCCAGAGTGTACTCACGTTGACTAAGTGCCAGGCTTGCTGGCGACCAAGCTACTTCCATGCCAAGGAATTACTTCAACTTTCCAAGATCTTTGATTCTAAATTTATGATTCAAAAATTTCTTAAAAGAAACAATACAGGCTTGATCAATTCCTGTGTTAATAACGTCATCAACTCAAATGAGGATGAAAACTAAAAAAAGTACCCCAAGGTAAAAAGAAAAAAAGGAATGATCCGCATGGGATTATGTGTAACCAAGCCCAAAGAGGGAAGTAGTGATTTCTTATGCCAATTCCTGAATGCATGTTTGAGCCCATAAAGTAATTTCTTCAACCTATAAACTCGCTGCTCCCCTTTTCGTGCAAAAGCCTTCAGAATTTTCATGTATACTTTTTCCTACTGTGTAGCAGCGCATTATTCAGGTCTAATTGGTGCCATTTCCAATTTTGTAATGAAGCAACGACCAGTAGGCATCGAATTGTGACCAACTTGTCCACAGTTGCAAACGCAATCCGTGTGTAACCTTTGGTAACCAAACGTGCCTTATAGCGTTCTATATTCCCGTCCCAGTTGTACTTAATCTTGTACACCCATTTGGAATCAATCACTTGCTTCCCTCGAGGAAGTCTTTGCAAGATCTAGGTACAATTTTCTTTAAGTGCTCAGATTTCTTTGGCCATTACTTCTCAGCAATGTTCATGCTTAACAGCCTAGTAAAAAAAGGTGGGCTCATCCGACAAAGAGATGGCTGCTAAAAAGCTTTTATAAACACCAAAATATTTTGAATAAGAAATAAAATGTGAAAGAATATGTACCTTTTGATACCAAGGAAAGTGGACTTGTACCTACGTAGAGATGCCACAAAAGATGCAGTCCGAGTCAGCTACCAGCTGTACAAAGTGAAAGACAGTGAGGTTGGAGTAAGGGCATAGAGTAAGGCTCCCCAGACAGGCCGTGAGGGCTGGAGTACTGCAGAGACAAGGCAGAGACCAATAAGGCCGACAGTCGGCAATCCAAGCTAGGGTCCAAGTCAGGGTCCAGCGTTAGGGGTCCAGTGTCAAAGGTCCGATGTCAGAGGTCCAACCATGTTTCTCTCTCTAGAACTCCAGAGGAAATGGATTTTAGAGAGAGAAAGTGGAATTGTTAAATGAAGAACTCTTCCTAAAAATGAAATCCAAAGTCCCTTATTTATAGGGAAAAGTGTGCATGTGTCATAATGCATCATCAGCTGACACGTGTCATCCCCTGGAAGTGACACGTTACTAGGGGGTCCAAAAATATCGGTTCTTCGTTAGACTGTCAGTTCCCTAATTCGCACTGCCTTGCCCCATGCAGCGTCGCTCTACCTATCTGAGAAGACTAACCACACAGCGTCGGCATGATCAGAGTAAGCTCGTTGCCCTAGCCACAGGTCCAAACCCTTTCTGAATCCCACAATGTGCGTTCAAGAGATGTGGAGAGAATCGGACAGCGGTGAGGGAAGGTCCCTATGACCAACTACCAGGCAGACAAAGTGCGATGCCATCCAAAGATCTGCTCCCATCCCGGAGTGACCTAGGGGTCATCGTCCTGGGGGGTCGATGATCACTGGTAACGTGAGTGGATGTGGTCGCAGCTCAGACGTGCCTAATGTCACACAAGTCACCTCAGGCGGTGATAGCTTCTGTGGTAGCGAGCATATTTCGCTGTGAAGGGTCCTCATGCCGGAGCACTACAAACAGAGCTCCCGGAAGGAAGACGACGATGGCTTCTATGGTGGCGAGCCCATCCCGCTGCGAGGGGTCCTCGTGCCGAAGCACTATGAGCAGAGCCCTCGAAATATTGCACACTCTGGAGAGTAGATCGAAGCATGTTCCACGTCTTTGGCGGGGGCACATGGTGTGGTGAATGAGTGTGGTGCCCGGAGGCCTATAACATGATTGTGGGGCACAAGCGCAATGCTAAAGACATGAGTTATGATTATGGCGCATGGGCACGATGACGACCGCCGCGAGACAATACCTGGTGCCAGGGGCACATGTGATGAAAGTGGCACGTGGGCCCGGTGAAATATGTATGGTGTTGGGGCACGACAGTGTGACAGAGAGCCCGAGTCCACGACAGTGTGACAAAGAGCCAGAGGCACGACTGTATTAGCAGCGCGACGCATGGGCGGGACGGAGGGTCGAAGATGGCTCGCGGGCGCTGGCGACAATCATTGCGGCGATGGCGTACAGGTGATAATGGGCATCGTACGATCGCGGTGATGAGCGAGCATAGACCATAGCGCCCTTGAATGAGTTAAGCACAAAAAGGTGTTAGTAGCCTCCCCTCTCCCTCCCCCTTGACAAAAGTGGCTGACTCCCCTCTTAAGGAGGTGGCCAACCCCCCCACCCTCCCCCTTAAAGGGAGGTGGCCGACCCCCTGAAGGGGGGAAGTCGTGCTAAATCCATGTTTGTGCATTTTCTAAGTGTTGGTGGTGCCAAAGTCACTACGTTGGAGACATAAGTAATTTTAGTCATGCAAAAAGTCAATGAAAAATGCACGTGACTTGAGCGTGCGCATTTTAACCGATCAATAGCGTTTCAAAAAGTGACCGTTGAATATGTGACGTGTCATGCAAAATAGGACCCTTGGTGGGCCCTCGAGTGCGACCAGACTAGGTTGGGAACACCTTTGAGTTAGCTGAGTGTGCAGATGAAGAGAAAGGCTTGAGAGAGGGAGGCAAGTCTACATTATATCCTGCCAGTCGTTATGAAATTGGTCTTATTCTTCTTCTTGTCCCACGATCATGTGTTGCTGGCTCTGAGTGCACAAAAGTGTCAGTGTGTCCTACTAACTGTTCTGAATCAGTTACATTCTTAAGGGCTAAATTGGACCGGTACTTCCTAACTAGATTAGGTCTATGGGCACGTTTTCACACGACTAGTCTGTGCGGTTTACATTGGGTTCGGGGCCCTCATCTTGCAAGCTACCTGTGGGTGTGATTGGGCAGTTATTTTGGCTGTCAGGTTGTCCATGCTGGCTCGTGTTAGTACCCCACTCATGGTGGACCAAATTTGGTATGTTTATTGGCTATAGGGTCTCAGTTAATTTGCAGAGGAAAAAATTTCTTCATAAAAGTAAATATCTCATGATGTATATATGGTCTGTTTCTCTAAATAAAAAGTTCGATACCCTCTCTGACCGTGTGGGTTCCCCCACAAAAATGCCAGGATTTGATCGAGGTGCAATTTAATCATGAGGTTTATTATGTACATGACCATAACATAGACAACCAAAGGTTCGTAGTTGTTCAAAATATGGGATTTTGTTGAACAATACTTCACAAGTAGATCTATTTTGCAAAATTGACAATGGCATTTGGTTTATCAATCAAGCTACTGTCAGAACACACTCACCCCTAGCAATGTCCAATATGTGCCTTATGCTTCCGTTCCATTCTCCCTTTTGTTGTGGGGTGTTAGTGAACTTCTGTGATGTTCTACTTCATTAGTATTATAAGACTCAAGTAAATCATTGTGTCAAAATTATGTGTCATTATCGGATCTCGCAATCTTTACATGAAAGTCAAATTGTATTCGAAACCACTTAGAGAAATGTAGCACGTATAGACTTATTTTAGATCTAAACCTCATAAGATATGCCCATATTGCTCTACTATGATCATCAACGATGGTCCCCAAAGAAGGGCTATTATATGGTCCCCAAATATTAACATGAATCTTTACGAAAGGTCTTCTTGACTTATTCATACTACTGGGAAAATGTAAACGGTTTTATTTCGCCTGACAGCAAGCATCACAAATCCAATTTTTCTTAACATGAGAAGATGAACCATCAACAATAGACATCAGATTCATCGGCAAATGTCCCAGCCAGCAGGTGCCATATGTCTGCATTCTTTGGGTTCTTTGTCATCAAAGCCTTTTCCGTTCTCATTAACTCCAAGTACTAGAGTCCTTTCCACACACTACCTGTCACAACCGGAACCCACGAGTGAGCCCATGAGCTAGCCACGTGACTGGCCATAGGCCTATTTGAACATCCACTCCGGGGCTCTGTCCAGCCTTACTACAACATGTACTCGATATTAAATCCAATTTATAGATTTCCAATAATCCTATTAAAAAAAAACCTTATTACACGTCCTTGAAAAATTACGAAGGAATTCAAGGATCCAAAGCTTCCTACAATAGTTCAAATAATAACTATAGAACTAAAATTCTCAAAACGATAAACACTTCATTATTCTAATGGTTTTCTTCGAGCCTTCATCTCTCGTGTTGCTCATACAGATCTACTTTCCTTAGGTCCTCACCTGAAAACTAAGGAATGAACGAAAGCCCAGCAAGTACACAAACCATGTTCCTAAAATAGGTTTGAGGATTTCAAAACATGTCATGGGGTTTTCTTTCAAAATCAGGAATTTAATATCACCATAACAAGATATTCTTCATATATATATATATATATATATATATATATATATATATATATATATATATATATATATATATATATATATATATATATATATATATATGCACTTGCATCAAAAGAATCTTAAACCGGAGTATGATCATCAGGAAAAATTATTAGCAACTATCACAATTATTCATAATTTGATATACTGCGTCCTACTGACTAGGACCCAGAATCCCTCCTCCACTCGGGATAAATAATATTGTAGATGTAAGGGCGAACCACGATGCAACAGTATTGTGCATCAACGTATGGTTCCATTGATCAGGGTCCAGAGTCCACTTTTTCCTGTGGATGTGGGGCACATCAACCAAAATTTAACCTTTCAATGATATGATCCACATAGACTTCTCAAAACAACACAATACATACCATGGCAATTTTTATTTCATTTTTTCTCATTAAACCAATTTCGCAATAACAAAAGTCTAACAAATACTTAAAATTTTTATTTGGTAAAATCACGTATACACACATACACTGAAAAATAGGTTGTACGGATGAATATGACGGGAGTAGTTACCTGGGTAGCTAAGCGGTTTTAGTTTCCAAGTCTGTCGTAGCTTTTGTCTATCAGAACCTAAATAATAAACCATTTGGATGTTATTTATTGCCGTTCAATTATGCCTAGGTACTGAACTTCCATCAAGTGAGTGAAATTATCAAAATACCCCGAGACTTGCATAAAATTACCTATTTACCCTTAATGCCTAACGTACCATTCCACACCCAGAAATAACCTAAAAGAATCTTTTTAAACAACTAAGTGGGTTATTCGGACAATAATGGTCTTTTTGGGAATTCTCTGTTCAAAACCCTAAACCGCTCCTTAAATTGAGCGCTAATGTTCCTATTTCAAAAATATATCAAACGGTACCAGAATGCCATAAAATTTCAGACAATCAAGTGTCTTAGTAATTTTAAATCACTATAAAACTCTAGGCTAAAATAATTTTGTTTATTATACCAATAATTCAAAAAAACTTGTTTTCAAAGTAAAATTATTTGAGACCCTTCCCATGCCCAAAAAATTCAACGTCCAAGGTTTCATAAAAATATGGAAAGTTTCAGTTTTGTACTTTGCTAAATCTGTTCAGAAATGGCCTTTAAAAATAGTTTAGTAAATTGTTGTAATAGTAAAGCGTTACGCGATATCCGACCAAGTGCTACTTGACTAACAACGCTAAAAATAGAAAACGACTTTAAAAACTTTATAAAGTACCCTATCTTAGCAATATACGATTATTGTAAAAGCTTTAGAATTTAATAACTTAATTTACTATTTTAAAATGTATCAAAATCCCTTGTTCAGATAAAATCATTTAGCATGCCTGCCGAACTCTGAAAAAATCTAAAAATATTTTAGATTGTAGGTTTTACAAAAATAATATAAGTTACTCTTTTGGACTTTGTCCAAATAAATTTCTAGATATATCTTAAAAATTCAAAAAACAATTACTGGAATAGGATATCTTTTGGCCAAACTTCTAAGTTCAATGTTTTAACTCTCAGCATTTTCCCTGTCTCTATGTGCAGCCCTTCTTCCTCACCAACCCAGCAGTCCACTCTTTTCCCAAACACAGACTTCACACACCTCTCAACTCCATTCACTCCCACACATTAACACAAACCTTTTTATAACATTATTACACTTATATACATACACTAACACTCACTTAACAACACCTATCCCACACCCAAACACCTATATACCCAGTGATTCTACACCCAATGCCTCACGGTAGTGGGTCTTCTTTCTCTTATTTAACACCCACACAACACATTAACACATGCACACATATAATCACACTCAACACCCACAAACTCACCACCTTAACTTAGGCAACACAGGTTAAATTCTTAGCATTACTACAAACCCATGAGTAAGAATCAAATGTTACCTTTGCGACAAGATCTAACTCTTCGTAAGGATTCGTCAAAGTGTGCTCCATTCTTCCTCTTCTTTGTTGTAATTCTCCTTCTCTCTCACGAATATTGTCTCCTTCTATCTCTATATATTCTCTCACTTTCTCTATTTTCTCTCTTTCTCTTTGACTTTTTTTAATTTTATTTTTTTGGTAATGTCTTACTATCCTCCCTAATCTACTTTCTTGTTTCCCTCACTATCCAAATTTAAAGAGTTGATATGATTTTTTTTTAAAAGTAAAATTTGTTGAAATCTTTTAATTGTTCAATAGTCCCTAATTTAAATGTAGTTTTGTAACTAACCCCGTCTCACTAATCGTCGCTAAAGTTGCTAATAAAATATTGGCGCTAACTATGGAGTGTAAAAATTGTCGCTAAAGATTTCTAAAAATATCGTTAATGCTAATCGACAGTAAAAACCTCAATCAATATCGGATATAACGGCTATCGTTAAATTATAACTTATGATTCTAAAATTGTCGCTAAATGTTCAATGAAAATCGCTCAAGCCAATCGACGCTAAATATTGCGTATAATAATTATTCCTAACAAAATAAATTATTACTCAAAAGAATTCAAATTATTGTTGCTAACAAAATAAATTATTGCTCACGTCAATTGTCGCAAAAGAATTCAAATTATTACTCATAAACATTTCGCTAAAGAAATAAGCATGCTATAGTTTACCCTACAACAAGCTTTATTTATTGCAACTTATAATCATTTTAAAAAAATTATTATTGCTAAACATCCTAAATGATATAGCTCATAACAACCGTCGCGAAAGATCCTATAGTATCACTTACAAAAAAAAATTCGTCTAAGAAATTAATAATCAACTAAATTATTTACCATAAGCCCAACATGAGGTTCAGTGTATTACACTACCAATTCTAGTCGGCTTCATCGAAGGTAAGTCTTATATCACACAAAACTCCGAAAATATGTGAGTGCAAAATTTAGGTCTTTTATCAATTTACTAACAGAAGGTAAATTAAAATAACACTTTCGTACACCCAATCCTCCTTCCAAAGTTACTTTATTACTCATTCGAACATGACCGGTACTGATTCACCGTTGGGTATTTGGACTGGAGCAACATTGAGCTTGACAGTCACTTGGTCCAAAAGGCCCATGCTCACAATATGATCTATAGCGCCCGTATTTATAATCAATGGCTTCTCACTTGAGCTGGTCCTGTTACTCATAGGAGCAACCTGATCGCTGTTCGATGTCATCATGCCATCGAGAAGTGCCAAAACCTGCTGGTGGAAGGGGTTCAGTGTTGTCGTGCCACGATCTCTTCTTGCGACTGCCGTAGCTGCCAAAAATGATCTACATGAGGCCTTGTCAGGTTTGGATGCTCCTGATCGGACTGGTTTTGCCTCCAGTAGGGCAGACAATCAGATGGTTACCAATAATCTCAATACATTGATATTTCATATGACCCGATTTCCACAGTAAATGCATTGAGGTCAATCCGATGATCGATTATCTGTGCCACTGCGCCTCATGTTGCCTCCTCCTCGATGGCCGGTGACGACAACATTTGCTTTCAGTTGTATCATTGTGGATCCACCTGTGAGGAAAGTGGATGCTTCAACTGTTGGTGCTCTACCAGTATCCACAAGTTTTACTTCCCTTCCTGCGCCGCTACAATATAAGCACCCCGAGTATTGGGCCATGGGTCAGTACCTAGAACTTGTGATCTTATAGTAGAAAACTCATTACTTAACCTTATGAGAAAATCATATTCTTCTCGCATCTCTTGCACCTTCTTCAACACTCCACAGGTGCAACCACAAGCACATACAGCAATGGGTTCAAAAGATTGCATTTCGTCTCATATTGATTTCGGTGTCCCATAATAGGACTGACACTGAATTTTTCTCATGTTGCCATAGTGCAATGGCACGTCTCAATTCATGCACTCGAGGGGCAGTCCCTTGTGTGTAGCTTTCTTGTAAGTCTCTCCATAAGTATCAACATGTGCAGATATGTTTTGGAGCTATTTGCATAACGCGTTAGTGGATGCTAGAATAGTTGTATAGCAGTGAGCCCATGCTTGGAAATTTAGGGATAAAGTGTTCGGCTTCTTGATCGCTCCATTCGCAAAACCTACTCTATTTTTAATGGAGTGCATTCAGAAAGTTTTTCCTCCAAGTAAATTAGTTTTCACTCAAGGGATGAGCCACGACTATGAGGCCTGGAAGATCAGATGGATGCAAGTAGTCTGGGGAATTGGTGTCGACTACCTTGCTTTGCAATGCACTGGCACTCGCTACTAATTTTCCCACTTCCTGACTTCCGTCTGCATCTCTGGCCATGACTTTGATAATAATATTGCTAAGTCACTGTGACCCTGCTTTGATACCATAAAGAGAATAATGATCTCCAATTTTTGATGTATTCACAAAACCACAATGGGATTGGCTAATCCTTCAAAGAAAAGGAAAGACAATACATTAGAGATCCTAAAATCATGCTATGTTATAATCTCATATCCTAAAATCGTATAATTGCCTAAAATCATGTTGTGATCAAATCAAATCATACTATAATAACAAATCATTATCATGAAGTGATAACATACCAATAGGTTTCATGTGAACAGTGTTGGGGGTGAAATTAGTCTCTCATATTTTGTTTAAGAGATTTTGTTTAGTCTCTCATTTGAAGTTCTTAACTAGTAACTTAATTTTTTTATACTTTTACAAAGTACTTGTAAGCTTTTTATTACAACAACTATACCAGAAACTAGGAGACTCTAATTTTCTTGCAGTGTGTAACAAAATAAAACAGAACCAAAGAAAAAAAAAACCTGCTTAAGGCACTTCCATCATATTTTAGACCGCAACATTAACAAAAGAGTTGTAATATTTGAGGCCCAATTACCGATGCTTTATTCTATATCCATGTTATCTCATATTGTATCATATTTAAACATATAATAGAGAAGTGTTGTGGGTTGTTGAGGTTACATTTAAGTTTTTTTAGTGCCATTTTTTTCTGACCTCTTGTACTCATATCACACGTCATCCTATTCTTTTTGGTTTTTTTTATGCCTATTTATAAATTTACAATAGAGAAGCCGTGTGTGAGCTATGGAGGGGACACATAAGTTTTTTTTTAGTGCTCGTTTTTTTATCTCCTTCATTTATGCCACAAGTCATCCTATTTGTTTTGATATTTTTTTTATTTTTGTATCCGTTTATTAAATTTAATTACGACTAGGAAGGATAACGTGCTTTACATGTTCAGTAGTGATTCAAGATAAATATGTTATAAACTTAAGCGGAAGACACATTTAAACTTAATCGTGCGCCCATTTTAACTAAAGCATAATACGTAAATCAATTGTGAATTTCTAATCAAAGACTCGAAGCATTAAAGTTCATTGTTGAAACATAGTCTTATTTTAAAATGTGAATTGTTAATGCCGAATACCAACAATTTTTGTCACTATTTACCATACTTGTTTGTTTTGTGATATCAAGTTGCTACTAAAAATAATCCTGACTATTCAATATTACATCTTGGTATTCAAAATACACTGACATTGTAATAAGTTTCAAACATCTTCCATAATACCTAATTCTTATCAAAGAAGACAAGTTTGACATTGCGTTAATAAAGGTAAAAAAAACATGTTCTAGAAACAATTTAATACGTAGAAAATGTAAGGTGAAATGTGTATATTAGAATTCTCCGATCTTTTGTAACATAATTCTATGTCACGTATATAAATTTAGGAAGTATGAGATAAGAGTTAAGAACTGAGAAGAAGTTTGAATTATTACTAAGTGATGTCACACGTTCAAAATTTGTAACCCAAAAAGAATCAGAAACAGCAAAGTGTGATGGGAATGAGTTAGGTTTAACAAATTTTTGTAGAATGAAAGGACTTAGGAGTTTAAATAATGTATCTTTAAAACCAAGAACCAAATAAACTCAAGTGACCTACATAAAAAAACTCAATTGCTTATGCAACATATAGCAACTATAGCTTTCAAGAATCTTCCTGAATTTTCTGCTATTCACTTTTAAAGTTTTAATTCTTTTCCCAGCAAGTATATCTCAAGGGTGTGTCAATGGGTCCGGCTTGGGCCGGCCCAGCCTGGGCCTTATGGGCTTTTCAATAAAACGGTTTGGGTTGAGCCTAATCCGAGGGAGAATGGGCCAGGCTTCCCCAAGAATATGAAGGCCCAGTGTTAGTCCAAGCCCCTAGTCAAAGTTCAAGGTCGGGCTTGGGCTTGGCCCTGGCCGACCCAAGAATATTAAATTAAAAAAAATTAATGTTCAAATTAACTTAAAGTTACGATAAATTTGTTAAAAGATCTTCCTCATTTAATCCGGGCTTGGGACCAACTACTTGTAAGCGAACAAGCGAAGTTATCAATTTTTTTTGCATCATATATTAATTGTCCAAAAAAAAGTGAAATGCATTCAAATGTATTTTTTATTTTAAAAATATCTAATTTATTTGAAAAATATATACGGCAACAATGTAAACTTTATTTTGAGAAAACTATTAATAAAAAAGTTGAGAGAAAGAAAGGAAAAAGAAATCACCTAATTTGGAAGATCTTCAAAGCTCAAACTATTGTTGTTCTTATTATCAATTGGTTTATTTTGCTCCGGATGTTTCGCATCAAGATAGTCCATTCAACAAATACGTAGCTCCAATGATTTGGGGTTAAGACGACTCCTCATATCATCCAACACTCTCTTGCTTGCTGAGAAATGCGACTCTGAAGCAGCCGTGAAGGCTTACATCGATAGTCTATCACGTGCAATTTGGGATAAAATACAATAATCTTTTTCATTTTCTTTCCAAAAATGTTAATAAATCAAAATTCTTTTTCTCATCTAATGACATAAAGCATAATGGTTAGTATTTGTATATAAAACAATTTCATTTAAAAAGGAAAATGAAGAAAACCCTATAAAAGTTTCTTCCATTGTTTTGTTAGCAGATTTTCTATACCATTAATGTAACATCCTGGAATTTTAGGAACGTTAACACTCGCTCGATCAGTTCACTAAGACAATAATATCCTCTAACTCAATAAATAATGTAACAAACTGTCAGAGCAACTAAACCATTAATCATAATCTTAGTAAACTATCGTAGATGAAACATCAATCTAAGTCTTAAGAGTTTAAATAACATTCACCCACGCAGGGTTCTAATGATCAATACCAAAATTTAAATCATTTTCTTTCTCTCGCTCGGCTCTAATCCTTATTCGGGCAACTTAATGTTGTTTATCACCTGCGGAAAAGAAGTCAAACGAGAGTGAGCTTTTGAGAGCCTAGTAAGGTCGATCAAGGATTTAAAAACAATCTAAAACGATTCGAAGAATTTTACATTTATGCCAAATAACAACTTTTAAGATGGAGAAATAGAGCAATTCAAATGATTTTTTTTTTTAACATTCAAGTCAAACAATATCTTTTTGAAGAATTTTATTTTTGATGAAATCACAGCAATTCGACATAAACACAGGGACGAGTATCAACTCAATCCCTTAAATCAATAATCATTTCAAAACAATTCAAGTGCAATAAAACAGAAACAAAAATATTGAACATGAGTAGTACACTAGAGCAAAGCCATCCCGGCAGTACTCGATACGCTTTACATATGCATATGTACACTGACTAGTCCATTTAGGTACTAGTTTAACCCAACCAACGGACCATCCTTATAACTCCAGTAATACAGACCATCCTTATTACTCCCAGATTACTAACTCATGTCAACATTGAGAAGCAATAAATAGAATTGAAAATATTTTATGATGATTGAGTCAATAAACAGATAAGTATGAATCAGAATTTCAAACGATCACTAACTGGTTCAAATTAGGGTTTCACGCACGGGCATGTCCAAATATTTTCATTGACTTTTAATAAAATCATAGTTCAATAGTATCTGCAAAACAGTTGAGATTAAAACATCTGAGTTCAGAATAATGAGTAGGGTTCGGAGAGAAAATCCTTACCTCGGTCTAAGCTAAGCAATGCTACCAAATCTCGATCAATAATCTCTGAATAAACATAGATTGGCAATTCATTGGTTAGAACACAATCTATGCTACATTACCATAAATTTAATATCAACTTCACTTCTAATTCCAAAATCATGCAACTCAAAGTGGGTCTGGCACACGGCTAACCAAACCGAGAACCCTGTACGCTCTTTAATGCGTAACGATATCTCAAAATTCATAATAAATTACAATAAAATACGTTTGTTGTTTAAAATATTATAAAAAGTCAAAATATGAATTTTCTAAAATTTTGAATATTTTTGAATTAAATAATTTCTGTAAATGTAAGAAAAGCCCATAAATAGCGATAATAACTTCTAGCCTAAAATAAGGTCCCATAATTTTTATAATAGCTTTAAAATATGTATTAAAATTATAGAAATTTAAATCAAAAATTAAAAGGTATTAAAACTATTTTTAAATTATTCATTTTGCTAAAATCAATGCGATACAGAAATCATAGAAAATCAACTCCAAAAATCATCAAATTCAAATTGATTCTTATTTATAATATAAAAATATTACTCAAATTTTTCCAAAATATTTGCATGAGTTTAAAGGCTGCAAAATATTTTCACAAATCTAAAATTACTAAAAATATATACGATTTCAGAAAATTATAAAATTTTGTCAAAATTCTAATATAGTTGAACATATTATACTGTTAAGTTTTACATACTAACAATAACTGTGTGCTAGTCTAAGCACACGACGTACCTATCGCTAACCCACATATGCACTCTACACCTCCAAAGCATCATATTCACAATTATCCTAAGTTACAGTACAGCCAGCCACTGCCTCACCGCAGTGACTTCTTCTTGCTCAAAATACACACACACATGCACTCCTGATGATGCGGTGAATGGTTCGATGCTATGTGGAGGTGCCACAAAGGATGCAGTCTGAGTCAGCTTCCAGGTAGGCAACGCGGGAGACAGCAAGGACGGCGTAAGGGCTGAGAGCAAGGCTCCCCAGACAGGTCGTGAGGGCTGGCAGCGCCGCGCAGGCAGGGCGACGATGAACAGGACCAACAGTCTACAGTCCGTGAAAAGGGTGCAGCGTCAAGGATCCGGGGACGGGAGTCCAAGTGTGTTTCTCTCACTAGAATTCCAGAGAGAGTCTTTTAGAGATAGAAAGTGAAAAGTTCAAATGAGAGAAAGATCCTTGAAAAGGCTCCAAAGTCTACTATTTATAGGCAAAAATGTGCATGTGTCATAAGTTGACATGTGTCACCCCCTGGGAACGACACGTCGCCAGGGGGACAAAGCACTGATCCTCCGTTGGGACTGCCGGTCCCTAAGTTCGTGCTGCCCTGCCCTTGCGACATCTCTCCACCTGTCTGAGGAGACTGATCATGCCGCGGTAGCATGGTCAGAGTAGCCCGTTACCCCAGCCTCCAGTCCAAGCCCTTACTGAATCCCACAGGCCTGGCAGCGGTGGGGAAGACCCGACGCCCAGCTGCCAGGTGGACTAGGCAAGATGCCCTTCTGAAGACCTGCTCCCATCTCGGAGTAACCCGGGGGTCATAGTCCTTAGGGGTGCCGACGCGAGCCCCCAGTGCCAGAGCACGTAGGCCAGTCACGCAGGCACCCTGGCGGAGATAGTGTCCTGGAGGAGTCGCCTATCCCGTAAGCATATAACATGATTCTGGCGCATAGGCGCGGTGCTTACAGCACGAGACATTAATTGTGGCGCATCGGCGCTGTGACAACTATCGCGAGTCCTTACCCGGTGCCGAGGTATTGTAATGTGACAGAGAGCGTCAGTGGTCATTGCGTGGATGGCGCGCGACTGTGAGCGACGGTCGTCATGGCGACAGAGCGGCCACAAGAGACGGTCGTCGTGACTACGAGCGACGGTCATCGCGACGACGGAGCACGGCCGAGAGCGACGGTCGTCGTGATTATGGCGGAGCGTGGCTGTGGGCGACGGTCATCGCGAAGAAGGAACACGGCCGAGAGTGACGGTCGTCGCGACCACGGCGGAGCGAGGTTACGAACGATGGTCGTCGGTCGTCGATCGTCAAGGTAGGTGGCCGACCCCCAAGGGTGGCCGACCCCTTGGGATGGCCGACCCCCAAGGGTGGCCGACCCCTTGGGATGGCCGACCCCCAAGGGTGGCCGACCCATTGGGATGGCCGACCCCCAAGGGTGGCCGACCCTTTGGGATGGCCGACCCCCAAGGGTGGCCGACCCCTTGGGATGGCCGACCCCCAGGGGTGGATGACCCCTTGGGATGGCCGACCCCCAAGGTCGAAGGAACGCCGAGGTCGCTTCACGAGCGGTTCACGTGACTTGGGCATGCATTGCTTTGACCGGCTCTTGAGCGTTGAAAAGTTGACCGCTGACTGGGTGATGTGTCGCGCAAAGTGGGTCCTTTAGCGGGTCCTGGGGGGCGACCAGAATAGGGTATGAACATAAGCCCCCTGCGTGTGGCGCGCGCGGAGGGGCAACCCGAGCGGGCGTCGCAAGCATAAACGATGTGGCTAGAGCCCATCCTGCTGTGGGGGCCAGTCCCTGGTGATGGAGCCGGCGATGATGCTAAGCCCGTGATGGCGCGCCGCCCATGCCGCAGTTTGATTGAGCCGGCGATGGCGCGAGCCCGTGATGGCGCTCAGCCCATGCCGCAGTTTGATTAAGCCAGCGACGGCCCACAGCCCGTCCCGCAGTTTTATTGAGCCGGCGATGGCGCTAGCCCGTGAAGGCGCTCAGCCCATGCCGCAGTTTGATTGAGCCGGCGACGGCATACCGCGCGTCCCGCAGTTTGATTGAGCCGGCGATGGCGCTAGCCCGTGAAGGCGCTCAGCCCATGCCGCAGTTTGATTGAGCCGGCGACGGCATACAGCCCGTCCCACAGTTTGATTGAGCCGGCGATGGCGCTAGCCCGTGATGGCGCTCAGCCCATGCCGCAGTTTGATTGAGCCAGCGACGGCATACAGCCCGTCCCGCAGTTTGATTGAGCCGGCGATGGCGCTAGCCCGTGAAGGCGCTCAGCCCATGCCGTAGTTTGATTGAGCCGGCGACGGCATACAGTCTGTCCCGCAGTTTGATTGAGCCGGCGATGGCGCTAGCGCGTGATGGCGCTCAGCCCATGCCGCAGTTTGATTGAGCCGGCGACGGCATACAGCCCGTCCAGCAGTTTGATTGAGCCGACGATGGCGCTAGCCCGTGAAGGCGCTCAGCCCATGCCGCAGTTTGATTGAGCCGGCGACGGCATACAACCCGTCCCGCAGGGAGGGGCTGTATCATGATTGTTACGCATGAGAGCGGCGACGAACGTTGCGGGGACAATACTCGGTGCCGGAGCACATGTCATGCAGATGGCGCGGCGACGAACGTCGCGAGGCTATACTTAGTGATGTTATCGTGGCAATTGTGCACGGTCGGTGACGAGCATCAAATGACCATTGGCATTGAGCGCGCGTTGTAGAGAGCGTGAAGAGTTAACACGGGCGACGTGGATCGAGGAAACGGCACGCTGGTGACAGGGCCTGTCTCGGAGTTGTCATGTGAATGCGTGCGACGAAGGCTGTATAGGTAGCGCGTGGGCGTGCACGACGGTCATTGTGGCGACGGTGCGTGGGCGACAAACTGCGGCGAGGCGCCGGCGGACGGGAGCGTAAAAAAAAGGAAAAGAGAAAGAAAAAGAAAAGAAAAGAAAAAAGAAAAAAGAAAAAAAGGAAAAAAGAAAAGAAAAAAAAGAAAGGGAGCGCGAAAGGATGGAAGGTAGATGAGGGGCCAAGATTGCATCTTGGCCCACCCCTATATAAGGGGAGGAAGGGAAGGGGGGAGGCACCGCCATTTCTGCCAACAAAAGCCAGAGAAAGAGAGAGAGAGAGAAGAAGAGATGGTGAGAGAAGAGGCGGAAGGGGGCGAGGGGTCGTCGGGGCCAGGGGGTCGGCCGAGAGGAGAGGTCGGTGGCTCAGCGAGGGGAGGGGGGTCGGCCAGTCATGGGGGGTCAGCCGCACAAGGGGGGTCGGCCATGCCGAGGGGGTTGGCCGCACAGGGGGGGTCGGCCACGCGAGGGGGGTCAGCCGCGCAAGGGGGGTGGGCCACGCGAGGGGGGTCAGCCGAGCAGGGGGGGTCGGCCGCACAGGGGGGGTCAGCCGCGCGAGGGGGGTCGGCCGCGCAAGGGGAGTCGGCCACGCAAGGTGTCCGACAGGCCCAAGTCCCAACCTTACAGCCCGGAGCGACGCCAGTAGTAAAGAAAGTTCGGCAGAAGATGTGGGCGAAGCCGCGAGGGGCTACAGCGGGTACATCGTGACCGCCGCGAGGTATGATGACTGTACCTGTGCCGGCACCGCCAGTCGACGAGGCCATACCAGCAGCGGGCGGCGAGGCGGCAGTGCCATTGACCTTTGACGATGGCGGTAGGAGGTCCTACGATCCGGAGCCGGATAAGACAAACACATTGCTGGGGGTGAGGGGAGTAGTACCGTGTGTACCGGACAGGGAGATGTGGAGGGAGTTGGCCATCCGGGTGGCCGACGGAGCGTTCACGACACCGTGGGGTGGTCCGTCGATGGGAGAGGAGCCTCGGTTGTCGTCACCATATCTGCGCGCGCCGAGTTGGGAGGCGGCGCCTGTGATGTCGCCGAGGTATGTACCGGCATTGTTGATTGAGAGAGAGGATATACCTTGGTCGCCCGTGGTGTTCAAGGGCCATAGTGTGATGCCGATAGGGTGGGACTTTTGGTGTGAGCATATGGTGAAAACGCCAGAGAGGGCGCAGATGTTGCAGGCACTGGGGCTGTTGCCGGCGATCGACATCACGGCGAGGGGACTGGAGTTATATAGGGATACACCAGGGATGACCCGATTGCTGGCAAGGTGGAGCACGCAGTCGCATACGTTCGTGACCGAGTCCGGAGAGATCGGGCCGACGTTACTCGATGTGCTGATGCTGACAGGGCTGCCGATACACGGGGAGGTGGATGCGCGGGTGACCCGGTTGAGTGGGGAGGAGCGGCTGTTGCAGACACAGCTACTAGACATCCTGGCTGAGACGAAGAAACATCGGAAAGGGACGTACGGTGGTTGGCTGTGCCAGTTCTATGGTACGTCGCAGGCGAGGACAGGCCAGAGGTTGGGCAATGCTGCCCAGTTAGTGGTGGGGCCGTATTACGGCAACAATCGGTACGAGTTGGTGGCGTTTTTGGCTATGTTCTTGTCGAGGTAAATTTTCGTACTGTCATGTGATTATGCGTGAATAAATTGTATGTCATGCTTGCCATGTAGAACGTCAAATTGATATATGTTGCCGGTCGTTGCTTGCAGGTTTGTGTTCGAGGGGACACCTGAGGACGGCATTTCCCCGAGGGTGTTTCCCTTGGCCATTCGGATGGCGCAGGGCAGGGGGGTCGGGTTGACTCCGGTGTATTTGGGCACGTTATATTCGCGGCTAGATCAGTTCGTGAATGACGTGAAGCGGTCATATGGTCGGTATCAGGTGGCGACGTACGTGGACTGGATGTTCTTGCAGAGGTATCTGTACGAGTGCTTTCCAGGGTACCGGCCCGATGGATATCCACTCACACATCCGTCACCGACGATGGGGACAGTGACCCATCCAGGCAGGTCACGACAGGTAGCGTTATGGTGCACCGGGTCTCGGGCGTTTGCTTGGGCAGGCATCAGGAGGCCGGGGTGTCCGTTGGCACAGATTCTAGACAAACGGGAGGAATGCGAGCAACGGCCCTATATGGAGATGCATGCATCATATGGTACGCCGCCATGGCTGCATGTGCAGGAGGTGACGACAGATCTGAGCAGGAGAGGCGAGTTAGTGCCAGGATAGCTGGCGCTATTGGTTGCGTATTTTCCCGGCTGGCTCCCGGTGTTGACAGATGATGGCAGGAAGCCAGCCGAGTGCTGCTATTACGTGGCGAGGTATAGCCCGGACCGTCTGTCGTTGGCATTCGGGTATGACTTAGAGCCCCCATGCGGTTATGACAACCCTTGGAGTGTGGCGACGACTTTTGGGTATACACGATATGACAGAGCCCGCGAGTGGCCGGCACCGACGACAGAGTGGAGGCAGCCAGGGACAGAGGTGGCAGGGGCGGTGACAGCGGATTATGCACATTGGTGGGAGCGGCTGCGAGGGAGCTGGGCCGGATGGCTGGCACAGCCGTCAGGCACACGTCGACAGGTAGATGTGTTTGCATGCGACCGAGCCCTGAGTCTGATATCGGCCACAGTCGCGAGGCAGTGTGGGATGCTGTCACTAGTGACCGGGAGCTCTATTTCGAGCTCGGAGAGGGAGGCAGAGGAGGATCCCGGAGAGCCGGGGGACGTTGCCCCAGGGGAGGACCGCGGAGAGGAGCTTATTGCAGAGGTGCCGAGGGTGCCGGGGGCCGGCAAGGGTCCTTTATCGCATTGCGAGTGGGGATGATGGAGACAGCGCGTCAGGCTAGTGCCGGTACATCAGCCCCACACACATCAGGGGCGAAGAGGCCGCGCGACGCATTAGAGGAGCTAGACTCTGAGGTTTGCTTTTTTCCCTTCTTTTGTCGTATGAATATGGTTTGCATATTGATCATAATTTATGAACTGACAGCGGTTTTGCCAGGGGGACGAGGAAGAGGCGGTCGAGGAGGGTAGCGAGGCCGAGACCGAAATTGAAAGATAGGAGGCTATGGCAGCCGAGGCCGGCAGATCAGCTGACAGTGATGAGACTGAGGCCGTTGAGACATTGGCGGCCGGTGTGACGAGGAGGGTGAGTCCATCGCCTGTTACTGAGGAAACGGTGGGGGCCCTATACGGCGGAGAGGGGAGTGATACAGTGATGTTTGATATTGACGAGGACTGGTGGACAGGCATGGAGACACAGGTTGTGGGAGGTGATGGTGGTGATACGGCGGAGCCCGAGCCTGTTGTTACTGCCTCGGTTCATGAGCAGGAGACACCGGTTCAGGCTGGGGTGGCGCGACGGCACGACGCATTGCCGGAGTCCGTGGTTGAGGTTGGCGCTACTCTACTGGCGATGCATTCAGCCATGATTGGTGCACAGAGGGCTGGTGGAATGTCGGAGATTTTTGCAGCGGGCGGCAGTGGCGCGGCAGCCGGAGAGATGAGTCGAGCGGTCAGGTGGATGTGGCGACTTGGGGGGGCCTCCAGCTACCGGTGGAGACGGTGCGCCGGTTAGAACTGGTGAATGCAGCGTTCCCGCAGACATTCGAGACGGTGGGGGTAGAGAACCCAGTACTACGGATGTGGGTGTTTGCCGGGTTTATGGAGTGGTTGCTGCCGTTTGCTAGTGTGCCGTCGACGGGTTGGACTGCAGAGTTCGTTGCTCGGTCGCTTTCAGAGTTCGCTCCGTTCACATCACTAGGCATGCAGCTGGACTGGCTAGCAGATTTCTTTAGGTCGAGGAGCGACAGCCATGAGATGGATGAGAGGCGCGCAGTCGTGGTCATGCGAGAGATGTTGCTGGAGCGGCGCCGTACAGGGTTAGAGGCGGAGCGGTCAGAGATTACCGCAGAGTTGGCCGGGATTGACATGCAGGTAGCAGAGATAGAGAGACAGCTCGTCGACTTGCAGAGGCAGTTGCCGATCTACAGAGGCGGCGAGGTGAGGTGGATGGGCGAGAGTCAGAACGGTTGAGGCGACAGGCCGAGCTTGATGCTGGATGGTCAGAGCTACAAGCAGAGCGGGAGGCACTTCAGGCATTCAGCTCCCACCCAGTTGCATCACTGTTGTCTAGACTTTCATAGCTTGTATGTTACTTTGCTGTAGTTGTAGCGCTCAACGATGGCTAGTAAACGTTTGATGTATATGTATATATTTTGATGATCTTGGCTTATTGCATGTTGTGTTCGGTTGCTCTTTTTTTTTCGTGTTTGAATGTCTTGCGCATTTTGGTCACCTGTGAATGTTCCCCCTTTCCCGCCCGTAGAAAGTGACTTAGGAAGCATAGGTTGAAAATGAGTGTCAGCTAGGCAGAAGCTGAGGTAACAGCATGACTTTGTATTGATAGGACGTGGGGCAAAATGCCATTACATGAGTAGCGTAGAATGCTATACAGATCAACAAAAATTACAAGTCTGTAAGCAATGTCGCATGTACAAAAATGCTATGAGAGCGAGTACTATGATGCGGGCGGATAGGGCTGGGGGAACATTGCCGTGACTAAACATAATACTTCTTCAGGTAGCGGCCGTTGATGGGGGCCGAGGTCTGACCGTCGTCGTGGTTGAGCAGGAGGTATGAGCCATTAGTGCGGGCTTCGTGCACCGTGAAAGGGCCCTCCCAGTTTGGCGTGAATTTAGGAGCTGACATGTTGGCTCGTACATGTTTGGCGGCTTGAAGAACAAGGTCACCCTCGATAAATGAGCGTGGCTTGACGGTCTTCCCATAAGCTTTCGTGAGCTGCTCATGATATTTCTTCATGCGGCGCAGGGCCGTGGCTCGTCGTTCGTCGAGGCCGTCAAGTGTCGCCAGCCGGGCTGTTTCATCTCCGAGACTGCTGCTTAGAGAAAGTCGAGCCGATGGTACTGCGATCTCGGCAGGTACCACGCACTCGTCCCCGTAGACGAGAGAGAAGGGCGTGGCCTTTGTCGCTGTGTGCAGGGATGTTCTGTAGGCCCAGAGTGCCAGATTCAGTTGTTCGGACCATGACCGGTTGGTGTCATGCACCATTCGCGATAATACTCGGAGCAGAGTCTTGTTGGAAGCTTCAGCTTGACCATTACCTTGCGGGTAATAGGGAGTTGATGTAGCATGGCTGATGTTGTACCCTTCCATGAGAGCTCGAACCTCTCGATTAATGAATGGCGTGCCATTGTCAGATATAATACATCGAGGGATGCCGAAACGACAGATGACGTCACGTAAGAAGTTAGAAACGGCACCTCCCGTGGCTCTCCGCAGAGGTACGGCTTCGACCCACTTCGTGAAGCGTTCAGTAGCAACCATGATCCATGAATGGCGTCTGGATGGCGGGTGGATGGGGCCGATGAGGTCGAGGGCCCAAGAATGAAATGGCCACGGGGCTGAGATCATGCGCAAGTCGGATGCTGGCGTGTGTATCCTGTCGGCGTGCCGCTGGCAGGGTTGGCAGCGTCGGACATGAGAGATGGAGTCGGATTCCATAGTCGGCCAATAATACCCCAATCTTAGTAATTCTGCATACAGCTTCTGGGAGCCTTGATGTTCACCACAATCACCATTGTGTACTTCGTTAATGACCTTGACTACTTGGGCACCCTGCAAGCATCGCAGGGTGCGTCCCGAAAATCCCTTGCGAAACAACTCGCCTTCCGTCACAAAATACTTGACTGCCTTGCGCTTGATGGATCGTGCTGAGCCGCGGTCAGGTGGTAGAATCCCGTGGGATAAATACTGGATGAAAGGCTGGCGCCAGTCACCTTCGATGTCAATGACAAGAGCTTCTGCACCGTCAGGTGCATACAAGCACTCGGGACAGTCCTTTTGTATATCCGAGGCGTCCTTGGCCATGGATGGCCAATATAGGCCCATACGCTGGAGGCGACGATATAGAGGGGGACCGTCGAGGCCACAACACTTCTGGTGGCCGAGCTGTAATTTGTGCTTTGCCTCTTCCGGGGCCAAACATCTGGCTAGAGTGCCTCCGGGACACCGCCTGTATAAGACATCTCCCATCATTGAAAAGTCTGTAAGGGTGGAGGCATGAGCAAGAGATGGCGCTTTAAGTTTGTCGATAATCGGTTGCCTCCAATCGTCCGCAGTAACGTCCCTCGGGACTAGGTTCAGTGCTGTGCATGGTTCCATTCTCTTGACGATGGTTAGCATCCGTTGTTCACCATCGACTTCTATCTTTGACGCGATCGTGGCCAAGCTGTCCGCATGTCTGTTGTGGCACCTATTGTGATGTTCATACTGGACATGGCCGAGTCTTCCTTCCAAGTGTTGCACCAAGGCACGATAAGGTGCCAAGGCTGGTTCTTTGACCGCGAACTCTCCGTCCGCCTGCTTCATGACCAAATTTGAATCTCCTTTCACACACAGCGCCTTAGCCCCCATACTGACGGCAAGCATGAGGCCAATGACAAGTGCCTCGTATTCAGCTTCGTTGTTAGACACCGGGAATGCAAGTTTGAAAGATAGTGAAGTGGTAACACCGTCTGGGGCCCGGAGGACTATGCCGGCACCCCCTTGCCGGAGGGGTGTGCCATTGGGACCTTTGCTAGTGGCAGAGCCGTCGAATTCAAGTGTCCACAGTTCATCGATGTCGGTGATCAGGGCTGTCTCCTCCCCAGGCAGTTGATCCGAGGTCGGTTCATATTGTTGGCGTGGGAAGAAGGCCAGGAGGTCTGCAAGTGCTTGGCTCCGCAGAGCTGTAGGATTCTTGATAGATAAACCGAATTCGGCCAATAGCAACAACCAACGGGTGAGTCGACCAGACAGGGCGGGACGCGTAAGCATGTAACGGAGTGGGTCAGCCTTGGTGACGAGTGTGATCTGGTGCGCCAGAAAGTAATGTCTGAATTTCTGCGAGGCGTACACCAAGGCTAGACAGTGTTTCTCGAGCTCGGAGTAGTTGGCTTCGGGTCCCCTGATCACTCTACTGAGGTAATAAACAGGACGCTCGACACCTTCGACTTCTTGGGCAAGCAAAGCCCCGATGGATCTGGGTGTGGAAGTCAGGTAGAGTAGGAGTGGGATGCCCCGTTGTGGTACGACCATGGTTTGCGGTGACATGAGGACCGCCTTAATCCGTTCAAATGCTCGCCGTTGGGGCGCACCCCAATTCCATGGTGCGCTTTTACGCGTCAAGTGTTGGAATGGCGTAATGAGCTCGGCCAGCGCGGGTATGAAGCGTCGGAGGTAAGAGACCTTGCCGAGGAAGCTCTTCAGTTGCTTTGTGTTCTTGGGGGAGGGCATTTCTTGGATGGAGGCAGCTTTCGAAGGGTCAACGTCGATGCCCTGTCGACTGACCAAGAAGCCGAGGAACTTGCCGGAGGAGACGCCGAAGGCACATTTCAATGGATTCATCCGCATGTTATACTGGCGGCAACGATCAAAGACTGCTCGAAGGTCGGTGAGGTGATCACTTTCCTTCTTGGATTTGATAATAAGATCGTCGACATAGTCTTCCACAGTACGGTGTATCATGTCATGGAAGATTGCTGTCATAGCCCTTTGATACGTAGCACCCGCATTCTTGAGGCCGAAAGGCATAACTTTCCAACAAAAATTACCCATAGGAGTGCGGAAGGCTGTCTTGGCGCTGTCGTCGGGGTTCATGCGAATCTGATTATAACCTGCGAACCCATCCATGAAAGATAAAGTTTCATATCCGGCGGCGGCCTCCGTAAGCATGTCGATATTGGGTAGTGGAAACTCGTCCTTGGGGCACGCCTTATTCAAGTCCCGAAAGTCAATACAGACGCGGACTTGGCCATTTTTCTTTTGTACAGGGACGACATTAGCCAGCCAAATAGGGTGAGTGATAGGTTCGATGAAGCCTGCCTGCAGAGGCGTTCAATCTCTTGCTTGATTTTCAATTCGAGCTCGGGCGGAATGTCCGCGGGTGTTGTCGGATAGGGACGGATCCGGTAGCAATGTTGAGATGGTGTGTGACTAAGGCAGGATCCAGTCCGGGCATCTCATTGTAGCTCCATGCCAAGACATCACGATACTAATGCAGGAGGGAAACCAATTCCTCTCTTCGGCCGGGGGCGAGTTTTGTGCCAATGTAGGTGTGCCGGTTCTTCGCCCGGGTCGGCCAGGTTGATTTCTTCAATATCTTCAGCCTGTGGTCGAGGGCCGTCCTCATAGCAAGGTGGTGCCGCGCCGGGGGTGAGGTCAGGATCTGGCTGGCAATGCTCGGCCGTGCAGCACCATTCAGTCTCTCCAAGGGGGTCGGGGTCGAGGGGTCTGATCAGGGACCACCTGGAGCCCCTGCATACCGTCATAATTGATAGATGATTTTGCCGTCCTTGACGATACGTTGAAAGGCCGGCTCAGCCTTTTGCTTCTTGGACTTGGGGGAAGAAGGGGGGGAATTGGTCGTGGCAGCAGGCGAAAGCGGTGGGGTTGATCCATTATTCTTGTTACTTTTCTCGGTTTTGGCCTTGGGAGGCTTGTCCCCGCACAGCTCATCCCAAGTTGGCAGCCTGGTAGAATGTATATGAGTAGCATTCTCACCATCCTCGGCAAAATTAGTGAAGAAGGAGGCCTCGGCGAAATAAGATTCGGCGCATTCAAAGGGGGCTTTGGTTGCAGGGATTGTCATCGCTACCTCATGCCCCGTAGAACCGGCTACCAGCTTCACACACTGGTGGTATGTTGAGGGAACGGCCTTGTTAACATGGATCCATGGTCGCCCGAGCAGGAGGTGAAAGGCAGACTCGCTGTCTATTACGTGAAAAGTAGTGTCGCGACGGACAGTTCCGACCATGAGGTCGACAGTGATATGGCCGAGGGTCGACTGAGGACCCTGTCCAAAGCCGGTAATCTT